>CAUZXS010005322.1:22500-85446 GCA_963585895.1 Sepioteuthis lessoniana | reverse complement strand
CGTTTCTACTCATCACCTCTAGTTTTTTAGATATGCATAGTGTGCAATTTGTGCATATACGGTACATAAAGGTGTATATGCACTCAGGGTTGATTCTAATATTGTGAGACTTATGGCTTATTTTTTAGTTATTATGCACTAAATGTAAGTGATAGCATTATATATATATATATATATATATATATATATATATATATATCAAGACGTATTTTGACAGTTAAGGCAGCAGGTCTCAATCCACACTCTGGCAGTCATTGGAAGAGGTTGTCTCGCAGGCTGCGCAGAAAGTTGGTGTCCCTCAACTATCGTGTTACACATCTTTTGGGTTACTAAATATTAGTATTATATTTTCAAATGCACATTTAGTTTTACTTTGTAATATTTTCAGATTCTCCAATGGCTTCAAGCACGTCAAAATGTCGAGGATGCCTCAACACATCCAATTTTTTCTGCTACGTGTGTGGGGACTTCACAACAGTTCCACAGCGTCGAACCATCACTTCCCTCATCAGAACCGCCTACTTTCACTATTTTGACTGTAAAATTGGTGATCAAGACAAGTCTTGGGCTCCACACATCTGTTGTAAACCCTGCTACAATTGGACTAACTAGATGGTTTAATGGCAAGAAAGCAGCTTTCAACTTTGCAGTCCCTATGGTTTGGAGAGAGCCGCGAAACCATGCAGATGATTGTTATTTTTGTTTAACTAATATTACTAGTTTCAATGCATCTTCTAGGAAAAAGATCAAATATCCTAACCTTCGATTTGCTATGAGACCCGTTCCCCATTCAGATGATCTTCCTCCAGTAAATAAGGATCTTCTTTCCTCATTAGATGAAGAAATACCTTCAAGGGAGGATTCTGCCGAGTCAATATCTTTGGAAGATATTGAGTCTACATATTCAGGAACAAGTGTCAATGAGCCACACTGGATCATGCAAGAAGACCTGAATGATCTTGCTCGTGATTTGTATCAGTCAAAACAGCAGTCAGAGCTCTTGGCATCTCGGCTTAAACAGTGGAACTTCAAAAAGTACTGTTGTTTTTCTGTCTCTTGGATAGTCGAGCTTTATCCCAGCATTACTAGCAGAAAGGCTGGGGGTCTAGAAGCACTTTTGTTCCTGGTGAACACATCCTCAAGGAGAATCCTCTGGTGGACAGGAATAAGGTGCTTCTTCCTCCTCTTCACATCAAGCTTGGTTTAATGAAGAATTTCGTGAAGGCGTTGCACAAAAATGGTGCTGTGTTCCAACACTTGTCTACTGTGTTAGCAGGTCTTTGTGCTGCTAAGCTCAAAGAGGGCATCTTTGTCGGACCTCAGATCCGAGAAGTGCTTAAGGGTACTGATTTTGAGGAACTTCTTAACTTTAAGGAACTGAGAGCATGGCATGGGAAGCATTTAAGTCAGTCTGTAGTGGCTTCCTTGGTAACACACGCTTACCAGATTACCAAGCCTGTATTGAGAAGTTGCTAAAGTCTTACGATGATATGAGGTGCCGATTATCACTCAAGATTCATTTTCTCCATTCCCACCTCAACTTCTTCCCGCCAAACCTTGGAGCAGTGTGGAGAAATATTCCACCAAGACATTACCAAGATGGAGAACAACAATCAAGGCAAATGTAACCCCGGCATGGTGGGAGGCGTCTGCTTGATGCTCTTGTGTGACATCCCGGAGGCAAAATGCACCAGATCTTCTAAGAAAACACACTTTTGACTGTCTGTGGTACCATGAATTGTGTAATTGTGTCATCCAAGTATATTGATTCAATCAGTGTTCTTTATCTATCCTGTTTTATCTGTTATAAGCTGCTGCAACTCTTGAAATATGCACATATATTCTCTGTTTATACTAAAATGCGACTATTTAAAAGCCAGAAATCTAGAGGTGATAGAGCAAAAATATTTATAAATTTGAATTCAGCACACCCAAATTAACAAAAAACACCTATCCCCATTCTTGCCTCAGACCAAAAATTTATTTTTGTAAACCAGTGTAATTTAAATTTATATGGCATCAAGTATTCTTATCAAAAATTATATCAAAAAAAAATTTATTTGAACCAAAGATGTGACTACCACTCCGGATCAGAACGGACCAGGAAGTAATGGCTATTAAGATGTACCCGATACTTCCTAGAGCTCCAGAATTGGGACATTACTATCGGATGCAGATCAGTGCCATACACAGAACACTCCCCTTTTTCGGGGTAAGTTTTAACATTCGGCCGGAAATGCAATCAACACTGCCGACAAGTGGCTACTTTATTCTCTATCAGTGTATATATATATATATATATATATATATATATATATATATATATATATATCATCCGACTGGATTTGTTAATCTACAAAAAAGAACTCGACATCTGACAAGAGAGAGAAATGTGCTATTTTTTCATGAACTGAATCTGTTAAATCTTATTTTATTTGTTTTTCATTTATCTTTGCTAACGTTTTTTAGTATTAATTTGAATAAGAATTGGGGATATCTTGTTAAAACCTGGTCATAAATTGATGATAACCAGTTATCTAAAGACTCTATGGATTTGCAACCAAGAAGACTTACAAGGGAAAATATACATTGAACATTCAATCAAAAGCTACTTTATTCTAACCACTTCATCTACAATTTTAAGAGAAATGCGATTCTTTATTTCTGAGTATGACGTAACGAAAAGCTGACCGACTAGCTGTTAAAGTCAATAGATGAATAAACAAATAATTCCTTATTTCGTTTAAATTATCTGCGACTATCATTATTTATACTGTTTATTTATACTAATATAAACGGTTGCCTTTTTGTGTTTATTGACAGTTGATTAATTTGTGAAGAATCGGATCACTTGATCTTCTATCGGTGTCGGGGATATATGAAAAAAAAACCTTGCTTAGGCAGGTGGCCAGGAAACTGACCTGGCGTCAGTTGAGCGGAGTATTTTGTAGCCACAATCATAGAACTCGTCTAAAATGTCCTCTCGAATATCTTTTAAGAGCAATGTCCTCGATACTTTCTATGAAGCAGGCGATTTGGCCATTTTTTTTCTTTTAGAAATTATAAGGCGAACAGTGAATGTACAAGAGAACATCTCTGCTCGTTTCAAACTAGGTTAGATAACGTTAAGGTTTCTGGTGGGAAATCAATTATGAATATTGATAATACGTTGAAGAAGACTGTTTAAAAAAACATATTATCCGAGATAAAAAAAAAAGAAAACGAATCATGAGACGAACTGACGGAAGACAGTAAATATAATAATAAGTGCAATAAAACAAAAAAAAAAAATGACAGAACAATAAAAGACAAGTACACATATCCCCACAATCTTAGACACACAGACAGACAGACTCGTGTCTAACACAGAGACAAACACACATACACACATACAAGTGAATGACTGCTTGAACAAAGAATTGGTTCAAATCTTTGAGATGCACAGGCGCCTCTGGTGGTGTAATGGTTAGCAAGCTCGACTAGCAAACCTACACGAGTGAGTTCGAGTCTCATTGGGTGCCCCTTTCATATGGCCTTGTGCCACATCTAAGCAAAAAGCTTAGTAAATTTCCAAATCTTTGAGATGCACACGGCGTACTTTTATTATCTTCTGAAATCAGCGACTGATAAAAGGAAAATGGTTTATTTTTCATAAAATATAAAGTACTTGAGATTAATTATATATTTCCATAAACTAAGTTCAGATGACATCATTCTTTATTTCTTTTACATTGAATGTTACTTTATATTTTTAAAGTATTTTCTCTACATTCACTGAAAAATACTTTATCCAGAGACAATGTGCTTAAAAAATCGAAATCATAAATTTTTTAAATTATTCGTTTCGTAGAAATGAATTTTTGATAATTTACATCATAAGTACTAATTTAAAGTATATATATTTTCTTGTCATTTTAATAAGCTATCTACATATTATTTTGTATTCTAAAACATGTATCAAAAATGAATTTTCGATTCTTTAGTGGAGCTTAGAATAGACTGAGGATAAGACCCACAAGGCACAATATGGATGTTCTGGGTGGGACATTATACAGCGTCTGATGGTGATGCTCAAATTCTGACGATCAAGAGATTTGGAAAACATGGAGTATCTCTTCATTGCAATTACTTCCAAATGCACTCTGGCCCGAGTGGTTGGACATTTTAGGGTCAAATCAATGTGTCAAATAGTTCTGTTTAAAAATTATTCGTTCTTCATCATGCCGAAAAAAGAAACACTTAAAAACAACTACACAAAAAATAGGAAGTACAATGAACACAATTACCTTACGCTTCGGCATAAAATAGACGGGTTTACATGCCAAGATATTCCACAATCCTTAGAATCCAGAAGTGGAGTCTCAGTATCACATACAGATTCGTGTCAAGCATAAAATTACCCTCTTTTGTTTTTTGGTTGGGTTGTCTAATCAACAGTCAATATATTCTAAACCCTGCTGTCAGAGCGAGCCTTTCTTTGAATTAACAATTTTTTTCTCCGTAAATCATGCCCCTGTGGAATTCAGAAGAAATCGATTGCTATAAGTTTATGAGAAAGACAGCAAAGATGATGATTCTTGTTAAATATCTTGTGAAATATCCTCACTTAAACTTCTCGAAAATCTTTCTAAAAGGATAAAAAGAAAAGTATAAAAATAAATTCAGATTTAAACAAACACAAAAATAAAAACAGACAACAGACATTTTTATTAATAAATTTTCTTTCTTTTTGTTGCACGATCAAATTTCAAAAGTAAAGATAAATCCCTTTTTAGTTGTTGTTATTTTAGTTGATGATGATGATGATGATAACGACGACGACGATGATGATTATGATGATGATGATGATGACCATCATCATTATCATCCTCATCATCTTACACATAGAATATTTTAATGTTTTAGAAATTTTGAATATTTCGTGATCACCTCGAGCGTTGAATATAGAATTTATTGTGCTCCTTATATGAAAATATATTTTTTTGATATCAATAAATATCATGTAAGAATAAAAGTACATTTTGACATTTTTTCATTGATGCACGTTCTTTGAAAAATTGCAGATAAAGATTTTTAGCTCTTTTCGTAATTATTCTGTGAAAATACTTGTCGTTATTACACGTCTATTAAAAACACGGAAATCAGTCGATCAATCAAGGCGAGTCAACAACACTGATTCCTTTAACTCTGCCTGTCTGTCTGTCTCATCATCTGTATTATTCGTCCATTGCCTCTAAAAGGCTACCAGTGTCCGCACAGATTTAATGAATATAAGTTTTTTTCGGGTCGACTAACTCTAGAGGATCCATGTACAGGAGTCCATGGGAAAATGCCACATGAGTTTGTCCTTTCTTGTGCGGCAGTGCCATTATTGTCTTTCCGAAATGGAAGATAAATAGTTGCAATGACACTGTTTTATAGGAGTTGTTTAAAAGACCTCGGAAAATCTTTGTGTTGTTCCCAGCTGTGTTTTCTCAGAAATGTTCATAAGAGTCAAAGTGGTGCAACTATTCTATAGTATTGCCACGAGTAGAGCTAGGAGGTATTCTTCTTTTATTTTACCATTTTAACCATTCCTTCGTGGTGATCATTCTTGCTTACTAGTTGTTTATAACAGACTATTATTGTACGAAGTTAATATTCAATGAAAGAAATATTCAAGGAGTTTGTTATAGAAAAATATTAATATGGCACATAAGAGATTCACAGTTTTGATAATTTTTAAATCTATAAATTTCCATGAAACAATAAAACTTGGTGAATATTTCACGTCATCACGTTAAAGAACTACAAATAAAACTCTTTTTAGAAATGTTCCATGAAATGGAAATAATTATTTCAGTGATTTAAAGAATTCGTATATATATATATATATATATATATATATATATATATATATATACGAATTATTCATGAACTCAATAACGAAAACTTTTTTGCTTTAACGGAACAAATGACAATATCTGGATGCTTTGTCGTTGGCGCTATTTCAGTTGGAAATATGAAGTTACGAGGATCATTAAATAAGTTTCCAGACTTTTTTTTGTATGGGCACTTTTATTGATAGTACACACATGGATATCTAGCCCCCTTCAAAGTAATTTCCTCCGGTTGCAATGTACTTGTTTTACCGTTCAAACAACTTCTGGAAGGCCACATGGAAGTCCTCTTGTGTGAGCGTGTCAATGACCTTCGTCACAGACTCTTTCGTCTCCTTAATTGTCTCATAAGGACAGCCTGTGAGCTTAGGGAATAACCAAAAGTCACAGGGAGGAAGTTCTTAATTATATGGAGGGTGAGGAACTGTCTTGATGCCCATCTTAGTCAAATAGTCTGTGACAAGGATGGAGTTGTGGACTGGTGCATTGTCCTGGTGGAAATGGCACAGACCCGTTTTGAAGAGTGCTGGCCTCTTCCGATAGAATCACTTGCTGAACTCCCTTAAAACCTCTAACATAGTAACCCCAACCTTAACCGTTTGGCCAATCAACTCTGGTCTATTGACTTTCTTACTCCTCCAACACCTCTCATCATCCCTAACAGACTCCCTGCCTTCCTTGAATCTCTTATGCCACTCGCAAACTGATGCTCGATTCATGCAAGATATTCCAAAAGCAGTGCAAAGCAATCTATACGTTTCTGTGGTATTTTTCCAAGTTTAAAACACAATTTTATTTCATATCGTTCTTCTAAAGTGTCCTCACGTCCAGATTGCACTTTTGAAATTCACCAACTGTGAAAATCAGGTTTTAGTAGGGTGTATTCCAATTGCTGCTGTAGCTGTTCATTTGAACCTGAAATCATAAAAATTGGTATGTCATCTCATAAGATGTACAGCTATAACATACTGAATTTTTAAATCCCCATACAAAAATAAGTGTTGAAACTTATTGAAGTCATCACGTATGTTTTGAATTGGTTGCGACGTACCTGTCCGTGCAGCCTTCAATCAATGATGGTTTACGCCTATTTTTACGAGCAAGTTTCGAAATATTTCCTTTTTTAACGAAGAAAATTGCTCTATTGTTTATAATATCTAGAGCTTTACTGGAAGTCTCACAACATATTTTTGAAGCCTCAGGAAAAATCTCCAGGACTTCGTTATGTCTCCAAGTGCGTACTCACATCCAGTTAGAGCGTGCTCACATCCAGTTTTCCTACATGCTCTGCATCGGTCGGATGTAGTTAACCCCCAAGCATGAAGGGTGGCTGATGTTGTTAAGACGTCCTTGACTGCTTTTATGAAGAAACTTAATTTTCTTTTGATTCCATATGCTTGAGGTCGCTCCATGTGACAGCTCTGTCTTTTACACTGTTCCACTTGGTCCATGCGGCCTGTTTACTTTGTCCTGCAGCTTTTGCAAAAGCCTAACTTCTTCAAGATGATGAATTTCTTCCTACACCATTTTTCTTCTGTTTAACGTGGATTCTTTGGACCACCAACGATGTAGATGTAGGTCTAGACCTGCTTTTCCATTTGCCACATTTGTCCTCGTGGTGTACTTGTTAAAGCACTGGCCTGCGGAATCCTTGTAAGCGAGTTCGAACTCCAGTCACAAAATTATGTTCACTTTCGGACAAATACCCTTGGGAAAGGCATGAACCTCCCTTATTCTCCCTGCTATGAGTTAAATATTACAGATCTTCTAGAAGTCGGAATTTGGCATTAAATAACCCAATAATATTGATATGCCTATTAAACAATAAACAAAATGGGACATTATGCAATCAAAAGCGGTAATGCGAGGTATTATTTATTATCAAGCACCCTAGCATTGAAACTATGTGATCAAGATGAAAATCAGATTGATTGATATATTGCCTAGTTGATTTTAACTGTATTTCAAACAATCTGGGGTTATTTTACGAGTTGAGGAATGAATACACTGCATATTTATAATTAGAGTTTTGTTTGGTTTGAAAGCAGTTTTTGCGCAGTCATATGATTGCATATTCTAATTTAATACTATAATTTTCAGACAGATATGTTTTATTCTTGATGGACCCCAACAGGTATTACTACTCCTGCTCAAAGTGGATCTGAGAGTAATGATAATGAAGAAGTACAGCATACTCCTTATATTTTTATTCCTTGTATCTCACCTTTAGGTGCAGTTTATTGCCATACACGGGACATTCCAATTTCCGAAGAATGGCCTTTCTCCTCAGCAAAAAATAATCTTAGAATATTCAAAGCCTCACCGACAATCTTTGGTTCAGCAGAAAACTTTTATTTTAAAAAAGGGTATGGCTGCGCTAATTTATTAGATACATAATATATTTTGCAGCAAAATGGATTCCAAGAGACTCCTTTATGGGAAATATTTTAAAATTTATTGATTATTGTTTTGAAGTTACAAATGTTCACTTAATTCCAATTATTACTCTTGCAGCAATATGATTTACTGATGATTATAGTTTATTGTAAGAAGTCTAAGTAAGCTGGGGCAGCAGAATACACCGACTGCACCTCTGCAGAAGAGTAAGACTCCTCTCTCAATGAGTGTGGTTCAGTCGACTAAGGCTGCAGTATACACCGACTGCATTTCCGACTCCTCATCCAACGATTGTGGCCTAGTCGGTTAGGGCTGCAGAATATATCGATTACATATCTGTTGAGAAGTAAGAGCCCCCCCCCCGCCCCTAAACGTGTGCCCTGATATGACACTAAACAATCTGATGGTGAGGTTTCAATAATGCTTTGGAGAATGTGGAGTACACTTTCGTTACGATTTCTTCTAGGTCCAGTCTAGCCCAGAGTGCTAGCGCCAGATAGGGTCCTATCTATGGATTAAATAGAACTGTTTGACATTTAAACTGTGTATTTATGCTAAAATGAATTATTTGAAATAGAACTGTTTGATCATTTAATTGCTTGTAAACAAGTCAATGATGTTTAATTGAATTGTTTGTGATACATAGCAATACTTGAAAACATTTTACTGTGTACAGAAAAAGGATTGATAGTAAATAGAATTATTCGTATAAGGCAAAAATAAGTGAAATCATTTAACTGTGTAAAAAAATTAGCTCAGTCTCGTTTAAAAATGGTATTAACAAAATTTGTTAAGAAATCATAAATTTGATATATTGTATAAAGAGGATTTGGATTTAAATAACCTACAATGATTGATATGCTATAAAACAAAACAAAACCAAATCAAACCTGTATTGCATTTAACTATCCTCATCGCATACAGAATGCAACACAAGGTTACTTTTTGAGAGATTAACAAATATGAATTCTTTTCTTTTTCCTTCTAGACAAGCTTAGAGGAAAACGAGAACATCTGAATGTTTGACTTTCTAAAGGACATTAGTGTGAAGGGAAATACAAATATCTTTCACCAGGATTTGAACTTGGCTCACATAGTTCACTTCCTACAAATGGAATCTCTACGCCACATGACTTTCGCTATGATAAACAAATTTTAGATAAAGACATTAATATTTTCCAAACCTTCAGATTGGCCAATGATGCCTTTCTTCTTTGTATAGGATTGTAGGGAAGTGGTATGAAGGGATGCGAATAGATGAGTTATTGAAAATGCCAGCAGACGAAGGAAAGACGAGTTGATGGAGTTCGACATCTCTTCCACTCGGTTAGTTCTTATATGATATCCTTGATCTAGTACTCCTTGCCTGGTCTTGCAAAAATTACTATTTAAAGAAACACCTACCACTCAAGGTGGTAGTGTGGAGAGTGTTCTGTTTTATATAAATATATATATACAGAGAGAGGGAGAGAGAGAGAGAGAGAGAGAGAGAGAGAGAGAGAGAGAGAGAGAGAGAGAGAGAGGCGTTCGTGGTATAATGGTTACTGTCGTAGGAAATGGACATGACAAAAAGAGTTCAAATGAGATTGTTTGCATTCTACATAGTCCGCTAATAACTTTGGAGAATGTATGAATGAAATCATTTTCCCCCAAGTTGTTGGCAAACAGTAGAGCAGACTGACTCTTGAACATTGGTATGGCATCCAGAGAAGGAAAACTCTTGAAATCTGTTAAACCCAGGTTGCTGATGGGGTAGGTAAATCAATTATATATATATATATATATATATATATATATATATATATATATATATATATATATATATAATCGACTTCATAATACGGTCACCATCCTCTTCTAGTGATTGTAGTATAAGGAGAGAAGTGTTCACAGTCAACGGAAAACGAGAAAACAAATATTCTTGAAGAGATCTATTCCTAAACGAACGAATAAACAAGTAGTAACCGTTGCCTATTTCTTCTATATCCCTCAAAGACTAAACGAAGGTTTCTAAGGCTCAAACAAGTTGTGTTTTTATGTATTTTCTCTCCCCAGTCAACGAATAGCTATCACCGACATAATAATTCACCGATGATAATGGTATACACCGGAAATTAGCATTAAAAATCTCGTTTTTAATTACCATAATAATTCGTATATATAGACACGCTGTTTTCCAGTTTTTTTTTTCTTCTCCAAGATAACTATATAATTAACTTTTTTTCAGACCCCATGTCTCACCATATTCAAGACGGTATGACCGATTGTAAGTTATATCTGTAATCCAAACTATTGCATTTAACATCGTTACAAAGAAATATCCACAAGAATGCGTGTTTAGCATTTTGTTTCTCCTAATATGCGCTTAATTTCACCACAAGCTTCTATTTTTACATGAACATGTCACTATGTTTGCTTAAAATACAATGTAAACTTTGCGCTTCAAAAATTAATGTAATTTATAGAAATTCATTTTTTTTTAATCATTACGAACGGCTCGATAAAAAGTGAACAAATGGTAAATTTAGGTAAAATCTTTATGACAGAAATTCTGAAATACCAGTTGGTATTATACACAATGCACGATAATTTTTTTCAGACTTTTGAAATACAACGACAGAGGTGCTAGTTATACATGAGTGCGTGATATACACAAATAATAACGGCATATTCGAAAATCATCCAAAGTTTACCTGGCAGATAATTTGAAATAAAAGATAAATACAGAAATAAAACAAAGTAGAAATCGATGGATAAAAATAAGTGCACAAAGAGATTGATGAGACAACCGGAGGTAAATCGAACGATTGAAAAGGTTGATAAAAACATTTTGGTAACGCATTGCATTCTTTTTAGATTTTAGATTTCAGATTTTTTTTTGGGGGGGGGACAAAAATGACTGTAAATGTAATGATCAGAAAAACCCATTAAATCAATCATCACTGAATTGTGTGACAGAGGTGAATCCACATGAAGCAGAAGAATAAAAAAAAAACTTTCGGATTAGTTGACGCAAGCGTAAAAAAAAAAAAAGAAATCCATTTCTTTTTACACGGGTAGAGCACCTGTTGAGGGCTGAACAATGAATCGACACACAAGATTTGCTAAAAGCACATTTTAAGAAAACGTGATCAATAGATGTAACAATTCTAAGAATTTTCTAAGCTCTTTTCAGTCTCGCACGCTGGCCTCCGATATCCGACGTGCCTATCTATTCTTAAACCAACAGTCTGAAACTCAAGGCCTCAAAAAGGCCATTATCTTCTGAGAAAAAGGCACAGTTGGCCAAAAGTGAGATAAGACGAGGTGGGGCGTAATTTCCATTAGTTGTAATGCAAATGTGTAATACAGCTTATTGGCTGCTATTTTTTTCAAGTCAAAATCAATACCCGTATAATAGTAAATGGGAAATGTGAATTGGAACAAAGTGTAAGGGGACAAATTTTCATTAAATCCGTTTTTAAATTGGGTAAATTCCCTTTTTTCCGTTTTAATTTTTGATAAATTCCGTTTTCTCTAATTTATTTTATTTTGTGGGTAAATTGTTATATATTTTTTTTAGAAAACTCAAAACAGAAAACAAAAGCATAATTCTAAGTGTAATAATATTGAGAGAAATGGCTGATATAATTTGTTGTTATTTAAAAAGTATTTCAATTGTTTTATATTTGTTTAATTTTTGAGAATGTTTCATTATTGATTGATATTAACTGCATTTCAACTAGTCTACAGTTATTTCATGTCTCATTAATTGGAATCACGTTCGTTCTACGTTCATATTTATCTTTTTTGTGAAGTTGTTTCTTCAGAGAAATTTCAGTCTTGTATACGGTCCAATTGAATAGGAATAATTGTGCAAACGATATTGTTTAATCCATAGAAGGGACTCTAGCAGGTACTAACACAATGAGTCAGAATGTACCAGTGATTAATATCAATGATGGAGTACTCAACACTGCACATATCTTTAGACCCGGAGTTTCACTATCAGATGCAGTTTAGTATCATACCCAAGAGACAATCTATTTCATCTTACGTCATGAAAAAAATAAAATTTCCTCCCATCTGTCGGCGTGTTAGTTGTCTGACATCTAAAGTACATCATCTGCACTAATATAAGTTATCAAATATCAACCCATTCTCCCGTTCAAAACATTTCCTCATATTCTGGTGAGTTGACTTTCTATTATATCTGTCACCCCTTCAACCACAACAGGCCTTTGAAGAAAGCCGATGTAGATTCCATAAACATTCTTATTCAGAATTTTTAAAAATTATGTATAAAATTGGATTATTTGTACTTTTCCATTTTGATTTTTAAGTGAAACCGACTGAAATATTAATGTACATTCAACACTTTTCTAGGGAGAAACAAGATCCGAGGTGTAGGATAAATTACCATGGCAATTTTATTCACGAAAATTGTTCGACCACGTGCAATAGAAAAATTGTTTGTGGGCTGCGTATTTGAGACACCTATCCAAAACGATCACACTTCTCATTACTGTCATGTTCATCTCAATTTAACGTCGGTGATCAATCGTTGGTGATTTTAATGTGATTTATTTTACAATTTATTAACTTTTACTTTGTCTAAAACTCAGATTACCTTCTGTTTTTAAATGGTGATGCACAGAGTCTTGAATATGCCGATTGCATCTCCTGCCGAAGACACCCCTAAAATGCACTGCCTCTAGTGGTGAGGTTAGAGCATTTGAGTTCTTTGTAGTGTAAAGTCATCTTGCTTTTATTAATAACCTTAGGTTTACTCAGACACGAAGTGGTTGCAACAGTTAAGTTCCCATCTGTTTGGTCAAAGAGTTTAATTTGAGATGATGAAATGTTTACTTGTCTAAAATGATTGACAAGTTATATTTGTTGGCTGGTGAGAGAGGAAACGAATGGAGATCATAGAACGATGAACGACGTCGAGACGATTGTTAAAATAGCCAAGAGAAAGTCTCTTATCCATTTTTCCTGCTTTCACAGCCACAGAAGCTGAACAGAGAAGGAATAAAATAACTAATGCTAAAACGAATTTTGCTTATCTCTCCTTAGCCAACAGTTAGCAATTAGCGATAAAGCAGTCTCTGGTTATAACGCCACAAGAAGTAAATAGAAATCAATTGAATACTTTGAATATATTTATCGTATTTAAAACATCAAATAATTTCAATGGACTTTGATAATTGTACAATTTGATTTCCAAAGAATATTTTGGAGACAGACATAAAGGAAAGACTATAAGTTAAGTGAGTGTCTTGGTATCATAGATAGATAGGTATGTAGATAGATATATAAAAATGACATAAATATGAATAAAATGCAGATCAACTGGATATGGTGAAAGAAGTAAACAGAAATCAATGGATATGCAATCCTTACTGTAATACTCAGTAAAATCTTAATATTTGGTGCCTGCCTATGTGAACTTACAAAATAAAACAGTGGATAAACAGATTACAAATCTGCCAGGATTTAGTTTTTTAGTCTTATGGAATCACATACGTTTATATCTATGTTTCTTTCGTAGTTGTTTCTTCAGGGTTTTTTTACATACAATCATATGATATCAAATATTCCTATCTAGTAAATATAATATCCTCGCAGTTGTGTTGGTTCAAGTATTCTTATCTAAAACTAATTTATTATACAGAATTATATAGTTTCTAGTAAACATTTCTACATAACAATAACCATTTGTTTACAGAGAGTTTTATGGTTTTAAGTAAGTAGTAATAATCCTAAGTAAATCATTATATCTTTAAATAATCATTCTTCATAGAACTAATTTTCAAAAATATATTGTCCAATTTTCTTATAAAACGGATCTATTTGAAGCATAGATGGGTCCCTAAAAGGTTCTTTCACTCCGAGTTTGAGTAGACTCGAATGTATCGGCAATGAAAAGGTACGCTAAAGTTGCTTGAGCTCCAGAAATGTAGCCCCACAACCATGTGCTGCTTAAAGTCATACAAGGACATTACTTTATATGGGAGCTCTTATCCCTCAGCTGGGATACTGTCTGCGTATACTGTGCCTCGCCAACCGAGCTATGAATAGACATAGAGGTAGGAAGTATAATAAGATTTTGCTTGCCAAAAATCAAGAAGTTCGTGAAATATCCATCCGAACATTACTGCTGTATATGGTAAACATTGGCCTGGAAAGAGTAATTGCTAAGTTGGGTGTTTTCAGTTGTGTGTTAGTACGTGCAAGACAGGCCTCGTATTGGGCGTCTACATTTCTACAGAAAACAAAATTGTGTGCGCTGAAATTTTGATTAAATAAAATGACTAAAATAAGAAATAGATGGAGTAACGGTGATAGATAGATAGATAGATAGTGATGAGGAAATAATCAAGCAAAGTTTCAAATATTGTTGGCTTTAGAATGCAAACATGAATAATATTTCCTTTTCTTCTTTTTACACCTGTATTTTATTTCATAAATTATCATAATTACAGCAAAGGCTTTGGCGTATTCATTGACTAAACCCAACCAGGCATATACAACTTAAGGACAGTGTGTGATTAGAAACCAATGGGATCAGTAAATTGCTAAGAAAACTTGTAGATAAATAGAAAGACGATCTGGATTCGCAATATTGATATTGTGTATCTAAATCGTCTTTCCAGTGTCAATAGTCATGAGAAATAGAGAGTGCTAGGAAGAGCTAAACAGAAAGATGTTTAAGATTACAGTGAAATGAGTAAGTACAGATTAAGATTGATAAAAAAAAAAGAGAAGAGATAGATTGGAACATACAGAGAAACACTTGAACGATTCGGCGAAAACACGATAAGGAAACCACTTTGAATATGAAATTGAATAAACAGACAAGATAAGAGGTAAGAAAATATATTCATAGATAAACCAAATTTTAAATATATATATATATATATATATATATATATATATATATATATATATATATATATGAGCAGAATTCGATTAATAGATATAAACAAAAGAAGATAGATCGATAGATAGATAGATAGATAGATTCGACTTAAGGTCAATTGACAGAACATACCAATAAAAATGAGAATATTTCCACACTGAGAAAAAAACAGAAGGGAATATGCATTTGTGTGTGTGTATGTATGTGTAAGAGAGAGAGAGAGAGAGAGAGAGAGAGAGAGAGCGAGAGAGAGAGAGAGAGAGAGAGAGAGAGATAATTACAAAATCAGAGTAGAAAAGATAAAATATTTTATTTTATACAAGGAAAAAGCACACCACTAAGTAATAATAGCTACGAACATATACCGACATTTACACACGCGCATACACACACACACTCGCGCGCACACACAGACACACACACGCGCGCACACGCAAATCTATTTAAATGCATGCTCGTACACACATAGAAATGTACAAATTCATGAACACACATACGCATCGACTCCTACACGTGATCACACTGATGTTGGCCCATGAGAAGGGACTCACATACGTCAGGTCAGTGAGGGCAGCTGACGCAGTCTAGAGGACTTGCCAGGAGCAATGGATGATTAGGACGGGTGGTGAATAAAACTGAGTGGTTGGAGTCAGAAAACTCCATGCTATCTGTACGACTTTATAAAAATTATATATATATATATATATAGAGAGAGAGAGAGAGAGAGAAGGAGAGAGAAAGAGTTTCAAAGAACTCTATGTTATCAGCATGGGTTGCTGAAAATTATATATATATATATATATATATATATATATATATATATATATATATATATATGTGTGTGTGTGTGTATCATAACATTGTTTGTTGTCACTAAATTGCTTTGTTGGTTTGTGTCGAACCAAGTGCAATATCATATGGAGAGTGCTCAATAGGATAGAGCTATTATATGATAATAATAATAATAATAATAATAATAATAGATAGATAGATAGATAGATAGATTTAATTCATGGAATTTAGACTGCAACCACTGGGTTTAATGGAGTTTTTTTGCAAAACAACAATCATCTGGCAGTTAAGAAAATGAAATGAATCAAAACATCATCATTGCA
The DNA here is from genome assembly GCA_963585895.1 of Sepioteuthis lessoniana. Lineage (NCBI taxonomy): Eukaryota > Metazoa > Mollusca > Cephalopoda > Myopsida > Loliginidae > Sepioteuthis > Sepioteuthis lessoniana. The sequence continues at coordinate 69,151 of CAUZXS010005322.1, read as the reverse complement.
TGCAATGATGATGTTTTATTCCATAACTCGAGTCACGTACACATAGAGAAATAAAATGTACCAAAAACTTGATATTCATCTACGAATTTACATCAGGCTATAGCAACGCACTTCACTCAAACCCATACATAAACACATTAATACGCAACTATAACCCACAAAAGCATACGCACACATCCACACACACTCACACACTTACAACCACATGTAAAGAATCATACAAAATCCCAACGGTTTTTTTACTGTAATTTTCGATTTTCAATTCATTTCATTTTCCTAACTGCCTGATGATTGTTGTTTTGCAAAAAAACTCCATTAAACCCAGCGGTCACAGTTTAAATTCTATGAATTATATATATATATATATATATATATATATATATATATATATATATATCGATTTATCATATATATATATATATATATATGGCCAACCAAAATTATGTTAATTTTAATTTTCTATTACAAGTTTACATTTCCTCTGGCTAACATACTTACAGCGAAACACAGAATGATTCCTCTCGTGCTAGTGTTACCAAAATTTTGACTTGCTCTGTAGAGGGAGAGAAAGGGGTGTGGAGAGAGATTCAAAGAACTTTATACTATCAGCAGGACTTGATAACAATCATATATATATATATATATATATATATATATTGAGAGAGAGACAGACAAACCGATACACTAAGAGTGTCAGATATAGACGACAGTCTGAATTTGATGCATAAGAAAAATGGAATCGATAAATAAATACAGAGGATGATATCAGTTTAAGAAGTTGAAGTAGATAGATAGTTAGATAGATTGATAGATAGATAGATTCATAATGAACAGAATGAGATAGATTGATAGATAAATTGATTGATATATCGATAGATATGATCAAATTGAGATAGATATGAAGAGATTGCGATATGAACAGCATACATACATACATACATACATTGAAAATGATTGAGATAGATAGATAGATAGATAGATAGATAGATTACAATAGGGTCGTTAGATATATGAAAGCCAAATGAGCTGAATCAAACAAGAGATTTTTTAAAAATGTGAATAGTTTATATTAAATTATACAACTGAACAAATTTGAGCATCTTGTATCCTCGGTCCCTGTTAACTCAACCACCAACAAAATATCTATCTGCCTATCGAAATGCGTCTCGACCGCTTTTTCTCCCTGACTATTCACTTTCTCCCGACCCAGCTGATCATATAGGTATAAGTATGCAGCACCCAACATATCCTTCTTAATATACATTTTGAACCGTAAGTACCCAGTCATGTAAGAAACCATTAACGTTTATAATCGGAATAAGCGTATGCGATTCATAACCAAAAACAAGAGAGAGAGAGAGAGAGAGACGGAGACAGTGACAGTGACAGAGACAGAGAGAGGGAAAGAGATACATATAAAGAGAGAGAGGGAGGGAGAGATAGAGATAGAGACAGGGGGTGGCGGGAGAGAAGGGGTAGAGAAAGAGACAGAGAGAACAAGAAAATTGTAGCAAAAAATTGAGATCGGATTTATGCTTAAGAATATATAAATTTGCATCTGCCCGCTCACTCGATTAAATAAGTGAATCTAGAAAATGTTAAAATATGCATTTGCATGCATAAGCTTGCATATAATTTAATCAGAAGATGCAGATAAAGAGTGAGCTTGATCCAAACGATATTCTTTATCTATCTATCTATCTATCTGCCTGACTGTTTATAGACGGGAGAACACATTACAGCAGCAACAGATATAAGATGAGAAAGGCAAATATAAACAGAATAGAAAATAATTGGTAGATAGAGAGGTATATATTGAGATAGACTGAGATTCGAACAAACTGGTTTTGATTTGGTTATTTTGATGGATGACGTATTAACCCTTGTGGTTTTTCTTTAATACAAAAGCCTTTTTACACGCGCATATATATATATATATATATATATATATATATATATATATATGATTTATAATTGAATAATATGTAGGTAACTTTATTTTTATACGAGAGCTTATTTATTGACCCACTGTTAAATGATTTCAAGTATTGTTATTTATCACTATTTAACAATTTTATTTAATAATTCTAATAATTCTATTTAATATTAATCAATTGTTTGCATACAGTTAAATGATTTCAAGTATTTCTATTCCAGCGTATTTGACCCATAGCTAACACCTTCCAAAACCTTTAAGATAACATAGGAATGGGTACATGTTTGCCACATGAGCAATCAGAAAACTAAGGTCAGGACAATCAAATAGATTCTCGGGCTTCATAGGACCAGTCAGTTTATCATATCAAGTCTCTCTTGCCGCCTCTCTGGCTAGTAAGGGTCAAAAAGGAGTGTTACATGTTACGTGACCTCTTCAGTTGCTGGGTCACGGACTGCTAAGCCGCCAAGACCCTATCTTTAAGTATTACGGTTCACCACCCACGGCCAACCGTTGGCCTCCTTTGGGAAGGGTTTTACTCTTCTGTAGAAGTATAGACAGAATGGAAACAGACTGAGATTGATAGATCCAAATGAATAAACATGAATAGATCGAAAAGAAAAGGCATAGATAGATAGATAGATAGATAGATTGGTTATAAATTAATTAGGGTGATAATTAATTATATTGATAATTTTATTGGCAATTAATCATATTAGTTATATCATTATTTTGTTTGGTGAGGTCGAGGACTGTTCAGCGATTTGTTAGGTTAATTGTAGTCGCCACCGCATGCGGGCGCGAATTTATGAAAGTGACACAATGATCTTGCACCAGAAATCAAATGTAAAATAAAACACATTTGCATCAAGTCATACACTTTGATTGGTGAAATAAAAAAAATATAATGAATGTGGAGACGCGTGTGGATTGGAGATGCTGCAATGATTTAGCTTGATGATGTCACACCAATGCAATACGAAATTTTGGAAAATATACAAAAAAAGGAAAACCTGAATCAAGGCAATTGAGTTTTGAATTTCAGAGGAGAAGGTGAAATTTGGATGGCAGATGTGATACTGTGGCGGTGGTGGGGACTGCAAGCAAGATTCAGTCCAACACCCTTTGACATCTTCTCCTCTCTCGTGTGGCGACTACTGTCATGAAATTTTACCAAGCAGAATAAAGGCTTCGTATCTAAAAAGAGAAGACTCGCCTATTGTTATTTTTACCGAGTGAGTAATTTTGAATATTTGACATGGTACATTGTTGGCCTCATTTGAGAGAGAATGTATCTTTTTGCAGAGGTACTGAAAGAATAGGAACCAAATGAAATTGATAGATCGATACAAACAAACATGGATAAATCGAAAGGAACTGGCTGAGATAGATAGATATATATATATATATATATATATATATATAGAGAGAGAGAGAGAGAGATGACTTGACTGAAATAGTAACTGACCAGAAAATATTCATCAACATTAATTTACTAAACGAGTTAACTAGATAAATAAAATTAATTCTATTAGGTGCTGGTATACAAACATATATATTAGAAACCTGCAACCAGCACTTAATAGAATTAATTTTCAAACCAGTGCTAACGTACTTAAATGTCTTTAGTGACTGGCACTATTTACAGAATTACATTTAAAAGCAAGCGCCATAATCTCCAACAGCAAAGACGTCCTTACACAGTAGTAATTTGCTAAAACAAAAGTTACATCACTTTTGTAACAGATTCTCCCCTGATGATGGCCCAAAGTCGGGCAGAAAGTACTAGGGATACATACAATTATGGACAATACCTTAATCAGTTCCCCCTGAATACGATAAAAGTAATACGGGAATTCGAACGGACCCAAAAGAGAATATGTAGGCATAAAATGTCTATTATGTTCAATGAAATTTGCATATATATATATATATATATATATATATACGAGGATCATTAAATAAGTATCCAGACTTTTCTCGTATGGGCATTTTATTGATAGTACACACATGAAACTCTACTCCCCTTCGAAGAAATCTCCTCCGGCTGCAATGCACTTGTTGTATCGTTCAAACAACTTCTGGAAGGTCCCATGGAAGTCCTCTTGTGTGAGCGTGTCAATGACATTCGTCATAGCCTCTTTCATCTCCTCAATTGTCTCATAACGACAGCCTGTGAGCTTAGGGAATAACTAAAAGTCACAGAGGGCAAGGTCTGGACTATAGGGAGTGTGAGGAACAGTCTTGTTGCCCATCTTAGTCGAATAGTCTGTGACAAGGATGGAGTTGTGGATTGGTGCATTGTCCTGGTGGAAATGGCACTGACCCGATTTGAAGAGTGCTGGCCTCTTCCGATAGAATCACTTGCTGAACTCCCTTAAAACCTCAACATAGGAACCCGAACCCTAACACTCTAACCCTAACCGTTTGGCCAATCAACTATGGTGTATTGACTTCCTTACTCCTCCAACACCTCTCATCATCCCTAACAGACTCTCTGTCTTCCTTGAATCTATTATGCCACTCAAGAACTGATGCTCGATTAATGTAAGATGCTCCAAAGGCAGTCTGAATCATTCCATACGTTTCTGTGGCATTTTTCCAAGTCTAAAACAGAATTTTATTGCATATCGTTCTTCTAAAGTGTTCTCACGTCCAGATTGCATTTTTGAAATTCACCAGCTGTGACAATCAGGATTTAGTAGGGTGTATTCCAATTGCTGCTGTAGCAGTTCATTTAAAACTGAAATCATAAAATTGGTCAGTCATCTCATGTACAGCAATAACATACTGAAATTTCAAGTGTCAACGACAATTTTAAATGCCTGTACAAAAAAGTCTGGAAACTTATTGAAGGCACTGCGTATATATATATATATATATATATATATATATATATATATACACACACACACACACACACATATATATATATATATATATATATATAAAACCAATAGCAGTCACGAGAAAACATAACCACTACCCATGGTAGGAACCTGCGTTCTTTCTTTTCCACTGTCTAAGGCACGCAGCTCTAATGTGTCCCTTGTTTCTTGCGTTTTAGTCGCCTTTCCGTCTGAATACTTTACAGGAACAAACTGGGTGAATGAAATCAATGCTCAGTCTATTAGTCGCGTTATCCAATAGATTTTGGCATTTGTCGTGTACCCACCGAAGAGAAGAATACATTTTTTTTTATATTCGGAAAGCCGTGTTATTTTAAAATCTGTGATCGAACCTGAAAAAGAATTCTACTTGTCGGAAAAATGAAGAATACCAGTGATTAACTCCATTAGAAAATTTAATACAGGTAAAAAATTATGTACAAACGGCAGTCAGTGGTTTTGAATAAAACTCTGACAAATCGTATTTTGACTCAACAAAGAGCTCTCTCAATGCTTCCCTCCAACAATTTCTCTGTGCCTCTCTCGAGAACTAAATCAAGCTGTTATATACGCAAAATTCCGCATATGTTATCTGACTTGAAACAACGTCTCACACACATCCAACCGGAAGTGCCCATAGTGTAATGGTTACCGTCATAGCAGATACGACGAGTTCAAATCTTTGACCAGGCTGACTGTGTTTCACATAGATCTAATATTTTTGGGAAAGGTATGAATCGATTTTTCTCCTTTCAGCAATAGAGAGATTGTAGGGTAGAGTAGGTTCTTTAGCCATGGTTAGGCTAGGAAAGGGAGAAAATTCTAAGTTGAAACTTGTTAAACCACTTAAAAACTGACTTTGTGTCACATCCTACTTGTGTGGAGGGCATGGTAAATACATACCACTTGGGATCAAAAAACCATTTCCTAAATGGTAATCAACAATTTGAATTAAAATCCTTTCTAATATATTTCAGTTCGATTCTCTCATCACGCGACAACCTGTAAAAAGGCCATTTTCTCATTAACGCTGATCTACTATTGTTTCTTTTCGGAATTAGAAAGTTATTTCCCAAAATCTAATCAATAATTTTCAACATGAAATATTTCCAATTCAAATTGTGTAATCAAATACTTCATGCCAGCTCTTGAGCCTGCTGAAGGTGATCACGGTGACCTCCAGTGCCCAAAAATCTTTGCCAATTGAATTCTATTTCCGTTGAGGAATTTTTTAGGCTTATGTATAAATATACATAAGCCTAAAAAATTCCTCAACGGAAATCTAAAGATTTTTTTTACTTCGATACAGCTTTTTATTTTAAACAAAAATAAAAGGCTAGTTTTTCATAATTTAAATTATTCCATAATCGTAATAATGTGTAAAATACGAAAATCCCTCACAATAATACTATTACGATATCACAATTTATTCTATTTCATATAATTAGAATATATTCATGGAATAACGAGGATTTTTACTTTATACACTTATATATATATATATATATATATACACACACATATATATATATATATATATATATATATATATATATAAAGAGAAAGACAGAGAGAAGCGACGTTTGTCGTGTAATCGTTATTGTTGTACCAAATTTCTTCTATAACAAAATTTCCTTTTATAATTGAGCAAATAATATCACATAGCTTTGTTTAAGTTATAACACAAAATCTTATATCATCTATCTGTTGTATTGTAATATTCAAATCCTTTCTATGTGTTTTTATCGATGCATGTCTATTGATTCAGTTGAACGAATAAATAAATATATATATATGTGTGTCCGTGTGTGTGTGTGTGTGTGTGTGTGTGTGTGAGAGAGAGAGAGAGAGAGAGAGAGAGAGAGAGAGAGAGAAAGAGAGAGAGAGAGAGAGAGTTATATCTTGGAAAAAAACTATTTGAAATACGGAAGCATTGACGTATCATAAGAATTAGTTTGTTATAGAATCCTACCATATTTACGTATATTAATAAACATCGTCTGTCTGCCCTCACAATATAACATGTAAACATCAAAAACGAAGATTTCCAGTTACTCTAACCTAAAAAGGATTTTAAAATAAAGGACAATCTAAATGAAGTAATCTTCAGTTTAGTCTGTGACATTTTCATTCCATCAATGCTTGATAGATTAAAATCGTTCCAATAAAATATTTCGGTCCTGTTTTTTCCTCTCTTACATTATCATAGCACACGCCAAATATGAAATTTCAAAAACAATAAAGATTAACGCATTTGCATTTGTGACCTTATATCTATGATTTCTGATTTTGATCATAGCCAGGAGTGTGAAAGTGAAACTAAAGATCACTTACATTAATATCAAAGGTCCGTGAATTTAAACTGAATAACAAATATGTATCTTCCAAAATGATAGCTGTCTTTATGTATTTGCTTAAATTGCTCTCTCTCTCTTCCGACTTCTTTCTCTCCCCACCTCTGTCTCTCCCCACCTCTGTCTCCACCCTCTCTCTCTTTCTCTCGTAGGCTTTTTGATTTAGCCATAAATAAACAAATAACAGAGAAGAGGCAGTACATTTTTCTTTAACAGCTGAATATTCTGATTTACAACACCAAATCCGCGAAATGGAATATTCATATTTTGTGTCATATTTCTCGTTCAATTTTGTTTAAGTTTTGACTGTTTGAATTTTGCTGTATCACAATTTGATATGTAAAAATAATTTGAAAATATTTCAGAGATAAACAAGATTTTAATCTAAATTCGAAATATTGTAAATTTAGATATTGTTATAGCGAATAAAAAAGAGAAAAGCTATTGATAAACAGAAATAAACGAGAGTAAATACAATACTTTATAGTAGAACATTTTTTATTTTCTATTTCTTTTGTTTGTTCTTTTAACGAACCGATTAAAGTTTAGCAAGTTTCTGGTGACACTGATGCCCACAATTCAGTAATGGCTCGCTGTATTTCTTCAAAATTTGATGGATATTTTCTTAATCTATTTTACGATTGGATTGACATTTGATCTATTTGCAGAATAGTCAAGAACCGGTATCCTTCTCTCATTGAACCTTTTTTCTCGAGATATCACACTGTGAAGTGGAGCAATGTCATACGGGAGAGGAATTCATGGTCCCGAACCTTTCCTCATAGGATAAGATAAGGAAATAATGAAAGATGTCCTGACAGGCAGCAGCTTTAATCGATCTTTGGAACTAGCAGATATTTCCTACTGTCATATTGGAGCTGATAGAGTTTCTGGACTGTTGTGGATCAAGAAACAGCCATAACAGCATCAGTCCAGGCTTTGGAAATTTTACCACAATTGGCAAATCGATTAAAATAAGGATCGTATTCAGCTGGTGTTCTCCTTTGGCTGTTGTCTTGGGTTTGGAACTATAGTTGGACCGTTTTGAACTTGCCCCTCTTGTTATCTTCGAGATTGCAGATGGAGAGCATTCTACTTAGACTGCTATCTTGTTTTGAGTCTTGCCAGCTGGAATGATGGCGTTTTGCGCCTCCGACCTCTCTTTGACTCTTGCCATTTATGATTCTGACCCATGAAATGCGCAGCACCGAAAATTTCATTCTTTTTATACCAATTATTTGATAGTGAGAATACTCATGAAATTACTTTTTATGAAAATCATAAGATAAATCTGTTTGGAAGGAAATGGCTGTTTATTTACAAATACTGTATTGATATACAATTGTAAGTATACAGTCCAATTTCCAACAAATTCGAGCGACACATATAAAAGTTATATCCAAAAAGATGGAATATTTCATTTCACCGTAGGCGAGTAAATTATTTAGATTACTGGTAAGGATTTTCACCAAACAATTCAAATTAATGTTGTATTTTTCAAATTGTTTAAACAAAATGTATATTTTTGATCCAAATCATTTAAATTAATGGTATACTTATTTTCCCTTATTCTTTCACTGATAAAAATTGACCTTGTGTCACTTCCTGCCTGGAATGAAGGGTTGACACAAAGCTCGACTACGATGAACCAACAGAGGATCGATCCTGCAACCAAAGATTAATTATTTTTGGTGATTAGCTTCCTCTCTTTTGCACCACAACGAGTTACCCTCAAAAGCAGTGCTTAAATGGAAATAGAAATAAATCTGCATGTTCAAATAATTATCATAATATACCCTTCATTCACTCAGGAACTCTCTGGCAAATAGCCATATTTTCTATGACATTAGAGATCGGTTAAGGATATGGATTGAAGTTCAGTTGTTGGAGCTAAAGGCTATCAAATTGCCAAAACGTCCAACCAAGTATTTGTCAGATTACTTGCATAGATGTAACGGTTCATGGCTGGCTATTATTCTCATATTTTTCGTAGACGTGAATCTGTTAGAAGGACTTGAATGTGCCTGTCAAAGAAACACGATACCACCGTCAGCTCTGTTCGAACGTTTACCGCTGGAGGAAAAATTAATGGTGACGTAACGTGCCACGGGGAAAAAACGCAAAAGAGTGTCAATAGGTGTAGGTCATCGAAATTGTCTTACTACAATTGTCAAAAAGAATAATATTTTATAAAAACAAAGAAAAGAACATTTGCCTTTAATTACATAGACACATACATTTATCTACTTACCTCTCTATCATTATATATATATATATATATATATATATATATATATATATATATGCGTAAATATAAAAAATTGAAAAAAAAAAATTAAAAGTATGTATTTATTTACAAATGGTAATATACCTACATTTTTTGTTTCTTTGTTTTTTCTTTGTTTTTGTTTGCTTTTTATTCTGTTTGTTAAAATTTAAACTTACTTTGAATAATTTCGATATGATTTCTCATCAAAATATCTTCCAAACTAGATTCTTATAGCAAACAACAAAAAATATATTATTTTATCTGATATAAAATTGATAATAAGAATAAGTTTAATGAATTTTTTAAAATAACTTCTAGAGTATACACATGGGCATTGTTGTGAAATTTTGAAAATTCTTATTTCTGATAGAGTTTGAATATATTACATATCTATAGCAAGCACTTCATTTTTTTTTGGTGGGGGAGCATAAAAATAAAAGAAAACAAAAAAAAATTGAACACTAATTTTTGTCACATACATTTTGATACAAAACACAATAAAGGATGATAGAACGCAAAAAATATTATAAGTTAAATTTGGCATATCACTTATAAATTAACATATAATTCCGAATATTATGTTTTTTCATATTTTATATTCACGCAGACAACAAATTCACAAATTTGTGGTGGTGGTGGTGGGGGGTTCGTCAACTTGAGAAAATTATTTGTGCCCAGACTAAAAGGTTTTTTATGAACACCAGTGATTGAGACAGAAATTAGGAAGAGATGAGGAAGCTAAGAATTGAAAATTCATCCTTATTTATAATTGAAGGATTTCGCCTATCTAATCAAATGAAATATATTTTTTTGTTCTATGAATTTTTCACCTTTCTATTCGTTTTACATTCAAAATAATATACAAAATATGTAACCCTGTGCTGGTGAAGGATTTAAAACAGTTTTTTTTTTATTTTTGGTCTTCCACAATTTTTCTAAGAATGGTGATTAGTCACAGAACAATTTTAAGTTTATAATTTTTAGAAAGCAGCAAAGTTTAATTAAATTTACATTCTGTAAATTTAACAAAAATACAATCTAATAATTCATGTATTTCATGTATTACAATATTCTTTTATTTTTTAATTTTTTAATTTACATTTTAAAAAGTGTAAGCCTAAACTTGTGAGTTGTTTGGAACATTATTATCATTATTTTGTTTTTCTGGAGACTTTTTTAATGACATTAGTTTTCATTCAGTTCTTTATTACCTGTTGAGTTACAGTGATAAAAACAGTATTCGTTTAATTTATTCTTTTCTTTTTTACCAAATGTAAATGTAACAATAAAAAGAAGTTAAAAGTTTAAAAACATATATGTTCTTATTTTCAGGTGTAAAATTTAGTGACTCATTCATATGAAAAGTATACGTTTATTCTATAATTTGTTGTTCTCTTTTTTTTCTTTTTTTTTGTTTTAAATTTCACAGATTAAAAATTATTTTTTTCTCAGAGTTATGAAAAGTATTCGTTTAGAAAATTTTGAGTTATTGATAAACAATGCTTCTGTTTAGATTTGGTAATCTTTTTCTTTTTACCCTCCAAAAATCTAATATAGGTAAGTACAATATAAAGAAATAAAAATGTGACCTTACAATATAATTTTTTGGGTTTCTTTTACTGAACAAGGACGCCTTTTACAAGTTTTCAAATTTCCTCACAACTATGTGTGACTCTTATGGAACTCTACATTTAGCTCTTGGTATGCACTCAGCTGCTTCTATGTGGGCGGTGGTAAAAGTTTCATAGTCGTTGTACGGAGTATGTGCTTCAGACCTCTCCTGAAGATTTTGATATTTGTTTCTTACTGCTATCATATATCTATTGCTTATATCTCTATCAGTAAGTAAAGACTATTAATGTGTGGTTTTGACTTTTTGTTTCTGATTTCTACGTAGTCTCAAGCGTATTTTTGCTGAGACGATTCTGTGATCGGAAGATACTGCTTAAAAAAAAAGGAGTTTGCCTCATAGTTCAGAGCGCTATTTATCCACGTCTTGTTCATGAGTACATAATCTAATTGTTCCTCAGCGTTATTTTGGATTGGTGTAGGTCTTCCTTCCGTTCTTTTGGAATTTTATGAACTGGCATGAAAGACTGCATTCAAGTGAAAACTTCGCTTGATACTCACCATTCCTTTTTGGCAAGTTGTATAAACCAAATTTATTATTTTTTATGTTTGCCTATTAGAGCTATATATCATACGATTAGAACGTTGTGTTTAGTGATCATGGGAAGATAGCCCGTTGTAGAAAGTTAGGATATCTGATTCATCTCTGTTATTGATGGGATTATAGGTAGAAGACGATTGACGTGCAGGGATTGCAGTTAAATGTTGCAAACATAATTCTTACTTCTGTTCTCTCGATGCTATTTGCTGATTTTAAGACACAAGGACTAAGAAGCATTCTTATATTTCCTCTGGTGGCATTAACAGGGTTTTTTCACGCAAACCCCGAGATAAATGATCAACCATTACGAGTATCACTGTATTTTAATTCCACTTCTGTATAGCAATAACTATGTTCTTACGCGCATATTATGTATATATTGTGCTCGACTACAGATGTTCCTAGCCCGGTTAACTGGTTTATTGGGGTTTAAATCATAACGTTAAATGTTGCATGTAAACAATGTTTTTGCATCTAAGTAATTTAGGTTTTGGTTCTGTAGTGGATTTTTGGGGCCAGAGCCCAACCTCCGCAGAATGTGCTTCTAATTTATCCGAATGAAGTGCGGTGTGGTCTGGATTAGAGTCTTGATACTCTTTTGTTGGCTGTTTTTTCATCACTAGGTACCAACTTAGAGTTGAGTGTGAGTAGTTTCCTAACTGAACAATTTGATCCTGATTGTTGATCTATAAAGTTCTTTAACCTAGCACCGTTGACCCTACTTGAAATTCATGTTTCTTACTTCCCATCAACCATGCTGGATCCTATGGTATCCATAGTAATATGTTTGTGTGGCTCACAAAATATTCTCATCTCTGGGAGAGTGTTATTCAATGATAAGCCAAAGCATGATTTTTGTATGAAGTTAGGAAACAAATGTACCCCACTTTATTTCTTAAGTTTTGAATTTTAAAAGTTTAACAACCTATTTTGCTTGATCTGGTACATGAGGTACTATCAGCTTCTACCATTATACCTATACAAAATTAATATGAAGACACCGATCAGCAATTTTCTGACGCAATGGAAATGCTTTTATTTTGGGTTTTTATTCAACAAAATTTCAAATTTATTCCCTTTATTTTCTTTCTTCAAAATCAGCCCCATGAAAGAGAAAAAAAGTCAAGTACTGATTTTCACAAGCTAGAGATATAACTTATACCAACACACGATAAACAAGTGTAGTTCACTGTAAGTCAAATTTCTAAATGTGTCGGATGCTACATAAGGGCAATAGGGATTTTTTGATGGGGGAAAGTCATAAGTCGTGGGTGGTATTTCCTGTTGCTTATACATATTCAAACAAATAAAAATAAAAAATAGAATAGATTAATCAGCATAGATATTATTACTTTACATTTTCTATTTTTGCAGCTTGCAATTTATGACCTAAAATGCCTATAACAAGTGACACTATTTTCTCCTCGTAAGAACATTGTTAAATATTTACAGAAAGTTTCAAAATTTTTCGTTACCTAAATTAGAATTTATAAGACTTACATAAACTTTCACCTCCATACTTTGGGTGTCCTCGTGGTGTAATGGTTAAAGCGATGAACTGCGGAATCGTAGTACGCGAGTTCGTACTCCAGTCGCGCTATTATGTTCACTTTCGGGCAAATACCCTTGGGAAAGGTATGAACCCCCTTATTCTCCCTCCAGCTATGGGTAAATAGTAGGACGGACTAGGTTCTTCAGCCTTGTTGAGGCAACTAGTCTAGGAGAAGGAAAACTCTGAATTCAAACCTGTTAAACTCCGCTTAAAAATTGACCTTGTGTCATATCCTGCCCGAGCGGAGGGGTTGGTAAATAGTACCTCCATACTTTTAAATTCTTATCAAAGTATAAGTCTATCGAACCCTTTTTAAATTTATTTCAGCTTTGGGAATTGATTTTGTCCCTTAATGAAACGATTAATATTTCATTTAGTTATGGCTTTTCCTTTCCGATTTTCCTTTTGTCTCTAAGACACCCACTCATCGCGGTGCTACACAATGGATAATGTTTCAGAGCAGTGAAATATTTACTAAATAAAAAAAAAGTAGTTTTCTATTTTTTATGTAGAACAGAGCCTTTCAACATTAAAATGTATGTGAAACATTTATATCCAAATGGGCAAGCTTTTCACATACCTCGAAGAAGACAACTTCAAACATTCATACAAATTGACTACCAATGTTATGACTATAATGAATATTTTTGGGGGAGAAACGTTTTCAATTTCAAAAAAGACACGTGTTCATTCGCTAGAAAAGGGCAAGGAATATAGTTTTTTTAGTTAATTCATATATAGATACGTATATGTAGTTATATAGGCAGATATAAATAAATATAAAAAGGAACAAAAACAGATAGAAATTTGTTTTAGATTAATAAAACTTGAACGGTTTCATATAAATTGAGTTCAGTAGATAGGTACAAAGAGGCAGGTGTAGATAGGAAAATAAATGTAAAGAGTCACAGGCAGATTTACATTTCGATAAATCCGAATCAAATTGGATAGATATAGACGTGAATAGGCTGACAGCTCGATTGATGATTATTTACCAACAGAGTAAAAACATTAAATAATTCGTGAAGAGTGAGAGAGCAGAAATGTAGATCGCTATATAGGTAGGAGTCAATAACAGATCGATATGCCGGCATAAAAAGGTGAAATATTTTGACACGAAGACATTATCTTGCCGAGCGATCGGCTTCTCATCCTGTAACCTGCCGTCGCTTTAAAACACTGACTTCAAATAATAATGGCAACCCGGAGAGGAGAAATTGTGACAATAAATCATGTCTACTACAATCTAAGACGACATCTCATAAATCTCATGATATAGGCTCTTGCGTAGTGGCGTCTGAGGTCATCACTCAGTTGTCCATATTCACCAGCTAGAACACGCACATTGTTTTGGGGTTCTTTTCTAGGACGGATTTGTTGTATTAGCAACACTTGTAGAATCATAAGGACCTTTACATGAAGGACAACATAGAGGCTAAATTTATTCCAAAAGCACAAACTGGAACTGGTGAAAAGAGAGACATAAACTACTGGAAATTCTGTGTCAACAGAAAAACCAGTAGAATCTGGGGAGCCATGCGAGATAGGAACTGTAAGGTTTCATGCTGATGAGACAGACTACTTTGTATACACAGAACAACTTATTTAATGCATGTTTGGAGGTGCCCGTGATGTAATAATTATCGTCGTAGGAAATGGACATGGCGACTCGAGTTCAAATCCTGGACGAGAATGAATGCATTTCACATAGCACTAATACCCTTGGAAAAGGTGTGAATCCAAATATTCTCCCTCCAGCTATGGGTAAATAGTAGGAAAGACTGAGTTCTTCTGCCTTGGTGAAGCAACTAGTCTATGAGAAGGAAAATTCTGAATTCAAACCTGTTAAACTCCGCTTAAAAACTGACCTTGTGTAAATCCTGGTAAATAGGATTAAATGCATGTTCAATTTACTAAGTATAGGTTAGATATAGGGAATCCATTGAGATTTGAACTCACTAATAACAGTGTACTTAACAAGTAGAACTCATAATCAGGTCAGCATAGAGTTTGAGTGGACAAATTTGCTTTGGCGCCCGGCCTCCGTGTACGAACCAAGGTTAACACTATGGATTAAAATACTGTTTTTTTATAAAAATAAGTAGGTCTCTCCCAGTTTAAAGGTTGTGCAATATAATCTTTTCACCCGGCAAGACGTTTCTTTTATTTTTGTAAGTTTTTGTATAAAAAGTCTCGCATAATTTTCAACTAAGAAATAAAGAAAACATTGCATGAGGCAATCTTTCATCTTTCACCACATACACTCACTATAAAAAAAAAACCGGCAGATGAAATTTTTACCTTATGTTTTCAAATCTATGAGAAATATGTAGATTTCCTTTGATTTAAACATAACTTTTTTGTTCAAAATAATTCGTGTTAATCGTAGATACAGTCAGATTTTGATATTCTGACGGACATCACGTTCTTCTGATGATATTTCTAAAGAATAAGGCGTCCACATTAATCCTATGATGTTACATTCCCCGAATGATTCGCATTTTCTCTTAACTTACTGATAAAAAACAACTTCGGATGTTTATCAGTTCGCATCCGGTGAAGAAGGAAGTGTTTCAACTGTTTACATTCTGCGGTATTACAACTTGCTGCCTTTCCCTCTTCCTCTCATCTATACGTGCCTCTATATACACATGAACCAAAATATTACGACCATCGACACGTGGCAAGAATGATAGTAACGGTTTCGTAAAAACTTCGTTCGTTAGTTTAAATAATATTATCAGTTGAATATCAATATAAAGATAAAATATAAATAATCGCATCGCAGGTGCCAAATACGTAACTACCTCTCTAAAAACGGGCAGCTTAAAATAGATTGATAGATAGATATTAAGTGAAATACGTAGGAATACCGATACATGTTTTGTCTGTTTGTTATATAGCTTCATGTACCAGAGTTGTGTGAATACAATACTAGTCATATTTTTTTCCTGCTGGAATTTTTTGAAATTCTAATTTTTATTAGATCAACCACTCTCTGTTTCCAGGCATTTGGGTGTCATTCCAAGGGCACCAACTGAAATTAGTATCATACTAGCAGTCCCACATCTTTTATTCGGCTCTTTGGGCAATATTAGTCCAATTGATAATATTTTTTTCAAGCTTAGAAATATGAAATATTATTCTAATAAAAAAAAAATTCGAACGATTCTAAATTAAATAATATATTATAGCTTCTGAAATTTTCGTTGCATATGCATGGGAAAATATATTCTGGACTCAGACAAATGAGTGAGGAAATGAAGCGCTGATTCGATGAAGAACGCTCAGATACTACTCGCTAATCTAAGTTAAACATACCTATTCATATATCAACTATGTTAGCTACTATATATATATATATATATGTGTGTGTGTGTGTGCGCGCGCGTGTGTGTAAACCTTATAACTGAAAAGCATCTGGGTCAGCTAAACTCCTCGATAAGGATCAATGAAAGTGACATCACTGCTAAGAAAATGCCATTCATCTTTCGTAAATTAAACCTTTAATAGCAAGCGAAAATTCATAGCCAATGGACGTGAATATATGAAAAAATTATGTTTTATATCTGAAAACTTGCTATATTTAACGGAGTAAACTAGATAGCATTAACTTCGGAACGCCCTTAGTCTGTGTTCGCATATATATAATTTGCAGCTGTTGTGAACGTCTGACTGTGGAATCATGCTGTTGATCCTGAGAATTAAAGGTTTGGGATTTTTAACACCTGCAGCTCAGCAAGAAAGGTCATAACAACATTCCAGAAAAAAGAAAGACGAAGAATTTGCGAATTACGAATCTGAAATAAAAACACCACAACAGAAATAATATGAAAAGAATAAACCTCTTCTGTTCGTATCTGAATCACCTTGAAAAAAGTGGTAAACTTCAGAAAATATTGGTAGAGTACTTGCAGGCAAACATTTCCGTTAATGTGATCAGCTCTCACCAGCTGAATGTAGTAAAGTATTTTTCGAAAATCTTAACGAGATGTTAGTTTTTTTTTTTTTTTTTTTTTTTTTTTTTTGTTTCGTTTATTCATCAACAAATGAATTCGTCTGAATCAATTTAATATTACTGTTGTTATTATTATTTACTCCTTTAGAGTTTTTCACATCAGTATTAGCTGATGGTTTTTCACTGGAGTTTGAGTGACAGCAAGTCTCCTCAAGTCTCCAGGACTCGTCGCAGAATTCTGGCCGTTCTCAGCAATGCGGTCATTTGGATAGTCTCTATCCATCCGCCAACTTCCAAGTCCTTCAGGCCTTTTAATAATCCTTTTGTTATTGTGCCTAACGCACCAATCACTATTGGCACAATCGTTACTTTCATATTCCATAGCTTTTTCAATTCTCTAGCAAGGTCGAGGTATTTATCCTTCTTTTCACATTCCTTCAGATTTATTCTGTGGTCCACCGGGACAGCAAAGTCTACAATTTTGCACATTCTCCTTTTTTTTTTGTTGATTATTATATGGTCTGGTCTTCTGGCCGTGATTAGGTGATCCGTTTGTATGTTATTTATCATTATTATTATTATTTGAAGTAGTAGTTCTTGTTGTCACTTAACGATGTCAACAAATGTCTGGGTAAATTATGGACTACTATTGACCCTTTATCGAGCAAACAAAATCTGATTTCTCTGATAAAATAAAACGACACAACTTCCAAGCAGGGTCAGTACGATTGTTTGGTTACATCTCTGGGGCTTTTACGAAAAGTTTTGAATAAAGCTGGATAGGAAGTACACAAGAATGTTGCATGTTGTTTTGAACAAATCCAGGTAGCAGCTCTATGGTCATTTACCTCGTATCTCGCTAACCCTTAAACAATGATGAGCAAGACAAATGGAACACTGTTGGTCAAGTAAAGAAAAACTCATACGTGATGGTCTCTAATGGACTCCTACACATGGACTCACCTGAGTTGGCCAACCAGCAAAAGCTTACATTCATCAGCTCTGGCGGACACTGGCTGAACGGACAGATATCAAGAGAGAGAGAGAGAGAGAGAGAGAGAGAGAGAGAGAGAGAGAGAGAGAGAGAGAGAGAGAGAGTCAAAAGAATCCATGCTATACGTACGATTTGATGATGACGATGATGATGACAAGGAAAGCGTGTGAATTTTAATTGGATTTGAGTGGAGAATTATTCACAAAACTTGCTTTATTTAGCTCACTGGCCACAGGCTGTAACAGTGTTTTCAGTATGACTTAATTGTAAGTCATATGAATGTATTATTGAATGCAATATTATCTGACAGAATATGTATAAATAATTAATTCTAGAAATGTCTAATATCAATACCAACAAAAATCATAATTTAAGGAAGCCGTGAATTTTTGCTTATTTTGCTAAGTCCGAAAAGAATTATTTTTTTCTATCATTAAATTACTTGAGTTGGAGGGTCTTAGGATATGCTACACTTGTATCTCCTATAGCGGGGCAAGACTTACCCCAAAAAGGGGATTCCTGGGTATAACACTAAACTGCATCTGATGATGTGGCTCCAGTAAGTGTTAGGCATTGTCATTATTCCCATTCTGACCTAAAGCAGTATTACCAGTTAGGGTCCCATTTATGTGTCCAGTAGATCTGTTTAAAACAATTATTCCTGTTCGATATGACCATGTCTAAAAAAAACCTCCTAAGAAACAATTAGACAAAAATGTATATAAGAACTACAATGAACGCGTTTTCCTAACCTCAAAACATAAGATAAACCAGGACATATTGATATACTGTTGAAATCAATCAATCAATCAACTATTTACGCATATCTTGTAAGGAGAAGCGTTGGTTCATTCCTTTCCCAACAGAATAGGCACCAACTGAAACGCAAACAGCCTCGGTAAAAATTGGAACTCAGCTCGTAAAATCCATGATTTACAACGATAACTGTTACACCAGTACGCCTCCATTTTTAATGACATGTCTTTCAAATCAATTAGTTAACTTGCTTTTTATATATTTACCGTTAATTAACTGGTCCGATTAGTAAAGCACGCTTTCATTTTAAGGTTTTTCTTTTAGTTTTCTTGCGAAAAGTAAACCCTGAATTATAAAAAATAACCAGACTTATAAGGAGAGCATTGATTTCTTTCGAAAAAACAAAAAACAAAAAACATTTAGTACATTAAATACATTTGTTTAGTTCATGACTTTCAAGAAAGTCCCGTGTTCCATCAGTTTTTCTCTCTTCTTATTTTCTTTATATTTTTACAGAAATTTGGCTATTGAATACCAACAAGTAACCAATTAATGTCTACATTGTTGCATTGTTGATGGCGGGGTTAGTGTTGTTGTTGTTGGTGGTGGTGGTGTTGGTGGTGGTGAGGATATGCCATAAAAATAGAGAAGTGATGTTGAATAACATCATTTCAACGATTGGATAACTTCATTTGGACTATTTTTTGATTGAACAGAAGTATCAGATTTCAAAATATTTTTCCTAGCAAAACGTCGAAAAAAATTAAAGGTCAGTAGATAGCCACTCCTCAGAAAATATTTTAACCTTCTTCTATATTTAAACAAAGACATAATCAATTAAACAAAAATAATGACAATAACAAAAACATCACCACTACAACTACTACTGCTAATTTACACAGAAAAGATAGCATCTATATACACCGTAACAAGTAAAGAAAAAGGAGATGACTCGCAAGTATGGAAGACTGTATGAATGGAGCAATACAAGGAGTCGAAGCATTTTTATACAAGAGCAAAGAACGATTGAGCGTAGCGGTTAGTCATAGCAATATTAAGAAAACCAAAGAAAAAAAAAAAAATCTAGAAACAAAATGGGAGAAAAAACGACTTTAAGTGACAAACTAAAACCATTGCATATGAAAAAGGCAAGAAGGAACTTAAAAAGAGAAAATGAATCCTTTTTGATTGAAGCTCTAAAGAATAGTGTGCGAACTAATTTTGTTAAAACAAACGTTGATAATGCATGGAATGTGGACTATCTTTGCAAGAGCAAGGTGAAAGAGATGAAACAAGTGTGCATATCATATGTGAATGCAGCAACTGGCCCAAAAGGATTATAGGGGGTGGAGATGACTAGATGAAAAATATGATCTACTGGAAACTATGCAAAAAATTAAAAATTCACCATCGTATAGATATAAACGAGTATTCTCCTAAAAATGCGACTCGTAACGTTCTGTGTGACATTTTCACTCAAACGGATCACCTAATGCCACTGAGATAACCATGCGCAAATAATCAGACAAAAAGAACTTGTAATCATGTGGATTTTGACATTCTAGCAGACCCTTGTGTAAAAAAAAAAAAAAAAAAAAAAGAATAAGAATAAGAATTCGAAAATACCAGATATTTGGAAAACATATTGAACATGAAGGTGATGGTGATGCACATTGTGGTTGATGCGCTTTAAACTGCCCCGAAGAGCTTAGAAAAAAAAAAAAAGACTTAGAGAACAGAAGATCAGAACAATAAGTGAGACCATCCAGACTATAAAAATCAGTTGTAATATTTTGAAAAATCCTGGAGATCTGAGGAGATTTGCTGTCACTGGGGCTTCGAGTAAAACAATCAGATCAAAATTGGTGTGAAAATTGGCTATTATTTTACTTCCTTCACAGGAAGTAAAATAATAATTTTCTATATTTTCTAGGAAAGCAAGTTTTAAAAAAGTTCAATGATTTTTGTGTAGAGCTGGTTTTAAAACGTTGTATTTTAACAGTAAAACGATGCGAAGGTTTTCCCTTTACAATGAGTTTCACGTGTCACCACGATCATTCGAGGGAATTATTTTAGTCGTTTGACTAATATATGCACACACACACACACACACACACACACACACACACACACACACACACGCATTCATATATATATATATATTGGAGATTATTTTCATGATTTCTGTCTCGTGATTTAAAGTCATTCAAGTATTTCTGCTTTTTATAAAGATGGTTCCTTCTTCTGTTTTCACCTGTTCTATTCAACTCTAATTGAAGCCAATTAATTTCATTTAATGATATAATTGCTTAATTAACTTACTCCCACTGATTATGAATCAAAGCCGACACATGAGCAACAATTATTGTTTTATCTTTTCAATCCTGTCGGAAAAGAAAATCTCTTTAATTAATTCCTAACGCAGATAATCGCAGAAAGTTTCATATCTGCGAACAGTTTATAAAAAGATATTGCAAGGGACAGAGTTGTTGTTGCTGTTGTTGCTGTTGTTTTTGTTGTAGTTGTTGTTGTTGTTGTTGTTGTTGTTCTTCTTCTTCTTCTTATTATTATTATTATTATTATTATTATTATTATTATTATTATTTTCCTTGTGAGCGTTAGCTGGTCAGCTTTCACTTTAGTCTTATGAGACAGCAAGTCTCCTCAGTTCTCCATGACTCTTCTGAGTATTCTGGTCAATGTCACGAAATATGCAGTCTGAATCTCGATTCTCCCTCTGATTTTCAATTTATCCATTTTTTGGGACCATCTCACGTGCACCAAGTACTACTGGTACCACCTTCACTGACATAGTCCACAGCTTTTTTTTATTTTTCTTGAAAATTTCAAGTTTTATTATAATTATTGTTTGCTGATTTTTTTTTTATTGGAGTCTGAGTGACAACAAGTGTACTCAAGTCTCAAGGACTCTTCTCAGTATTCTGGCCGATAACAATAATGCTGTAATTTTGAGTGACTCCACTGATGCATCAGATGTTATATCATTTTTCCTTTAATTTTGAGTCTTTGTGAAGATAGCATGATTTTCGTCAGTTACTTTTTTTCAACTGTTAGAGATTATTTTCTCCATCTTTCTCTCTCTCTCTCTCTCTCTCTCTTTCTCTCTCTCTCTCTCTGCGTCTTCTAGTTTAAGCTGATTTCTCACTCAAATTTAACTTTTAGACAGAGTTATTCCACCCACCTTTTTTC
Organism: Sepioteuthis lessoniana; assembly: GCA_963585895.1. NCBI lineage: Eukaryota > Metazoa > Mollusca > Cephalopoda > Myopsida > Loliginidae > Sepioteuthis > Sepioteuthis lessoniana. The sequence goes on along the minus strand of CAUZXS010005322.1, from coordinate 47,064 downwards.
TTCACACATACACGCATATATATATAACCTTTCCTGACCTGTCTTTCATCATCAGATGCGTCTTTACATGTTAAATTTCCTAACGTCAACAGTGTACCACGAGTGATTTTGGAGATCGAAAATGTAATGAAGGACCCGATCTCTTTTTTGTTTCATTGATGATCATGTTTACGAAAGTGTCAGATTTGTCTAACCCTCTATTTCGTTGTAGTTGGGGGTGCTACACAGAAACCAAAGTCCTCAATACCAGGCTCAGCTCATTTTCTTTGTGCTGAAAGGTAGGAAATGAACAGATACTAAACTCTGATCCTTGCCCAAAGGCTAGGAAATTTCGTTTTTGGTAAGAAGGTATTCAAAATTGATGAAACTTGCTTGCTCGACATACATCTATGGAGCTAGGCACCCAAATATTATATTTATTACATTAACTACGTTTCTATACACCTATAGATAAGAATCTCGTATCTGTATGTGTACATAAGGAGACAAGTTGTTATTCGTGTATGCACGATATTCCCATGAACAAATATAGTAGCTTCTTAAATCGGGTGGCCTAAATATCTTTTCCTTACCTTTATCTCCCTAATCACAAACCGGTGTAATTTATAGAAGTCGACTATTCAGAGAATTGTAAAGTTATCTATCTCTCTCCGCATCCGTTCTCAATCGTTGAGAAAGATTCGGATTTCGTGTCCGACTCATCCCCACCCAACTCATTGACTTCCATCCTTTTCAGCGAAGCTTCAAAAGATTTGGACCATCAATGCAGAGACTACCGCGTCCGTTGTCGGCTGCTATTCTCGTCTGTAGCTTATGCGCGAGTCAATTTTAACCCGTCTGTTTATATAATAGTCGATCGGAGTTGCATATATATATTTCCTTTTTACTTTTTTTCACCCTGTTTTTTTACTCTATTTATTCAATCCTGTAACTTACCTGGTGGATGCCTACTTATCTTATTGGTTCCTGTCAAGGGGGACTATGTGAACTACAGCTTTTTATTGCTTTTAAATGAACTGAGCTGTGGTTTGAGAAAATTCTCATTTACTCACTATGCGGTTACGGTTAAGAACGTTTCACTTATTTACTCACTTGCTCGCTTCTCAATCAAATATCGTGTAATTCCAGTGACAAGATATTTTGTCCACAAACCCAATGATTTGGTAAAGTTCAAGCACATGTATGTTCAGGTCTTCAATGATATAAAAGTTTACTAAAAGCTCCCGTCTCCTTTTGTCAAGTCCTAGTCTATCTATAATCTATTTATTCAGTCTGTTTCTATCTATCTATCTATCTATCTATCTACACACACACACACACACACACACACACATATATATATATATATATTTTTCTGCTCGTCGTATTATATATATATATATATATATATATATATATATATATGTATATATAAGAACAAATCCTGGAAGCAACATCCCACGAAACAGCAGCTGTACAGCCACCTACCTCCCATCTCTAAAACCATCTAAATCAAACGAGCAAGACATGCAGGGCACTGCTGGAGAAGTAAGGACGAACTCATAGGTGACCTTTTCCGGTGGACCTATCACACGGACGAGTAGGTGTTGGACGATCTACGAGAATTTATCTACAATATCTCTGTATAGACAAAGAATGTAGTCTAGAGAACCTGCCGAATGCGAGGGACGATAAATATGGATGGCGAGAGAGAGAGAAAGAGAGAGAGAGAGAGAGAGAGAGAGAGAGAGAGAGAGAGAGAGAGAGAGAGAATAAGAGAAATCCGTACTAGCAGCATGATATGGTGATCATGATATATATATATATATATATATATATATATATATATATATATATATATATATATATATATATATATATATATACCAGAAATTGAGTAAAATAATTGATAAATTCATTTTCCCAACATCATTTATGAACAACGAATTTACCATTTTGTTTCACGAGTAATAAACAGCTCTATCGAGTTCATCCCATTCCTTCCTATCTATCTATCTATCTATCTATCTGTTTGCAATAGAACCGTAAAAATCGTTTACCTAATCAAATCAAATAACGATGGCTTTTAAAAATTTTCGTCATTATCCATATTAAAGAAAATATTAGCCATTTTTAATAGTTTTTTCTTTTATAGTTCCGGTAATTTTGTAATTCAAATTCCACAGAAAAGTTCTTTACTTTACAGAAAAATAAACTTATCCAACCTCTCAATGAAGTCGTACATGTTTTTCCGGTCACAAAAATCCTACAGACAAATTATATCTTCAAAGACTATTATATCTTTTTTCTTAAATATTTCTAAAAATTCTTCATCAGTTTTAGCCTTCCATACATCAAATTGGATGTCACATTATGTTAAAATAACCGAATGGTTGTACAGAGGGAGTTCATAGAAGACGATTTTATTCCAACTGCATTTGAGAAACTACCTCGATGACTGAAGACCACTGGAGTTAGTTTGGTACAACTCGCTTGCTTCTCGGCACCACTTCTCGTAAATTAATCATTTTTCATCGCCCTTCACGAAAACGTTATACACACACACATGCATGTGCACACACACACACACACACACACACACACACCTATATATATATATATATAAACAATTTGAAATTTTAATCTGGTGCGCACACTACATGAAACTTTAAGCAACAGTCTTCATGTTCATAATTTGATATTTTTCAGGGTTGTATATGTGCTCTGCAGTTATGAATTCGAGCACATTATCTCGTTATCTTTTCTCATTGGCACATACATATAAACTGAAACATTACCTCATTCTTTTGTCATTCTTTAATCTAAAAATTTCATTAATTTTTAATACAATCATCGAGAAAACGATGGATGTATTTAAGGATCCGACGGAAATGGAATGTTTTAAAATTGTCTTGTCTTTTTCGATTCATTCAATAAATTACATACTCCGATGAAATAGGTGTTAAAAATTATATTGTCATTAAAATTAAATAATTTCTAATATCTTAGAGAAAATGCTAACAAAATATGTTAATATACTTATATCTAAGGTCGTTGGAGTAGAAATATTTACATTAAGATAGAGTGTTTTTCGTGATATATCAAGGAATCCTTTGTTTTTCATCTGGCGATAAAGAATGACTAATTAATCGGTCTGATGACATCAAGAAGATGAATCGTCGAAATATGTTGCTGTCTAGATTTTGCATGAAAAATGTTGCATCTAAGTTACAAATATGTATCAATTTCTGTGTTTAATGGCATATCAACCTTTCAAGGGTATTTAATGCCAAAGCCATCCTTCTAGAAAAACAATACTGATACTATCCAACTAATAGTATATATAGGAGGATAAATGGGTTCATACCTTTCCCAAGGGTATTTGTCAGCGAACGTAATAGAGCGTCTGAAGTTCGAACTCGCTTACTAAAATTACGCTGTCAGTTGCTTTTACTACGACACGACAAGGACACTTCCTAATTCTGGTTGATTTAGCTTTTAAACCAAACGGCATTTCACGTTGCTGACCAAATTACTCGGAGATTTTTGTGGCTAAAATATTGGCGTCTTTTTTAGAGTTTACTCTCCTTCTATATGGATATAAATTTTGTCCTTTTATAAGTACAATTATAGAATCTGCTTTGTTTATCTATTTGGATTGAAAAGGATTTATAACATGAAATGCATGGGGTTAATCATTTGAAAAGTATCGACATCCCTTTTAAAACTCTATATCTTTACTAAGTCCACGTTTGTGTGCAATTTGCAGACCCATTGGATTTCTTGTTTTCTATTAATCTTTATGGAAGTGAATCATGTATTTAGTAGGTTGCATCTGTTAATATCCCGAGTGTGTTCAGGTTCTCACAGGAGAGAATTGGGTCTTTTCGACGGTGGCTTGTTTGCGATTGTTCAATCTTAGGCAGAAGCAGTTGTCTTTTTTTCCTGATGTAACATTTATTGTCACATTTAGTGTAGAAAACGTTATGAATTAGATCGGGGTTACCACAAGAAAGACTAGAGGATCGGATTATGATACTGGTAATTGGTATGGTGAGAGAGAAACCTAAAACTTGTTGCACATGTAGTTGGCCTGATGCTATATGCAATGAATTTTTTTTCTAGATGAAGTTAAAAGTGAAGATAGATTGAATTATTGTTCTCTAGCGTTGATATATATATATATATATATATATATATATATATATATATATATATATATATATATATATATATATCTTGAAAAAACTAAAAAGTAGGTAAAAAACATTACATTCTGCACATGACTTTAACTTTTACGAATAGTTTCAGATGGATTGCAGTACGCTGACTGTGTTTTATATTATCAGGCAGGCTGGGAGGAAATTCGTCTTTGAATGGACCGGTATAAACAGAAAAATAGTTTCAGTTTTAGTTTTATTTTCACTCTTTATTTCATTTTCTTTCACAATTTTTATATATATATATATATATATATGCTTTAGTCTATTCATTTATCTATATTTCATTCAATTTACAGAAATATATACAAACTCAGTGATCAATCTCTTCATTGATACACCCATACATACTAAAGATGAGGATTGCTTTATCTTGGCTTAAAATGACTATTACTTCAATTACTACTTCCGCATCGTACGGTTATGTACTTACATGAGCAGGCTAAACAGGCTAGCTTCACTCATTTTGACAACCTCTTGAGCTGCAAAGTATGACCCTTTCTGATGCTCTTTCCTATGTTTGGTCAGCCTGCACACTTCAACAGATATTTTTTAATCAGATACCGTAAATGGGCTAATGTTGCCTTCAGCCTGTTTCTGTTAAAGGCCGTGGACTCATGTGGGATGAAAAAAACAACAGTTTTTGAAAGGAGTCTATGCCTGAATATATTACAGGCCAGGTTGCCTAATAAGTCAATGAATAACTCTTTTCATTTCTTCTATCGAAGGGTTCATTGATTTTAGACTGACCCATATCCACATGTGTACATACTTACATGCACAAATCATTCTCTCCATTTTTATCTATAGAACCATTTTTCTATCTATTCATAGATATATCCATCAACCTATCCTTCCATCAATGATTAGAACCATTAATCCATACACCCATTCATGGATCCTCATTGGATCAATACAATTATCCACCGATTTTTTCCATCCACATCTGCAAACATCGATTTGACCCTACAGATGTATTTACATACATCATGGCAACCAATCATTGATGGATATCTCAAATCCATTTATTCGTCGAAAAAAAAACTTTCACTGATACATACATGAAGGCACACGAAATGCATCAGTTATCGCTGATTGAAATGAACGTGGGTAGCCGAGTTCAATTCCTTGACCAAGATCTTAACCTTTTACATTGGTCTAATACTCTTCGTTTCACAGATATGGGTAAAGGATCATGGAGACTGGATACTTTAGCCTTGCTTATGCAACTGATCTAAAAAAAGGATAACTCCGAATTTAAACCTGTTATACAACGCCTAAAGATTTACATTATATCGCATTTTGTCTTTCCTGGAGAATTTGGGTGAATATAGACTTTCGAAAAAAGGCCTACAAAAATGATTGGACAGTTACGTAAAGTAAAAAGAATATAATTCAAATAAGCGATTATTGCCGATCGAGTATAAAACTATTAAAAAAAAATAAACAAAGAGGAAGAAATTATCTTATGACACTTGCTATAAAGATTTAGATTTTAAAAAGATACATTGACGGCCAATTGTATGTATTTTCCCTCCAGTTTTGTAAGTTGTATTTTTTATCGTTGCTTTCTTTTTTTAAATTTTCAAACTGGAATTATTTCGATTAAAAGAAAGTATTTCAGATATGATTCATCTAAAAAAAAGTGTTGCCAAATTTGTATTCCATAAGATTGAATGAAGGTTTTTTAAAGCAATGCCTCGTTTAAAAAAATGTCCTTTTGCAGCTGTCAATACGCAAACTAATATTTCATGTAATTGATTTGAACCCTTATGCTCAGGGCACTGATCGATGTCTACCCGTATAGATATGTGTCACACAAGGCGGACAATAGAGAATTGCTTTTCCTCTGTGAGACGAGGATTCAATTTTTGGAGAAAAATTGCCAAGATCGAGCAGGTTAATTTGTTGTGGAACGAAGCCCCTCCAATACAGTGCCCTCTCGCATGATTCTCCCCGAGCCCTTCGTCTCTCTCTCTCTCTCTCTCTCTCTCTCAGATTTGTTTTCTCTTTCTCAATCCACTTACCATCTGTTTGCTAATAATTGAATATCAATAATTTTTTTTCTCAGTCTACGCTTCCGTCATTTCAAACGGAATTGCCAGCATAAGAAGATCCGATGATTATTATTTGAGGGGAAAATAAGATTGAAATCTTTTTGGTAAACTTAAATACACTAAGGGAAAATAAATTTGATGGGAAAATGGCCTGAGAATGAAAGTATATTGTCCTATTACATAAATACAAAGCGTGTAGAGAAGATATTGAGTCTGAACCCGTATTTATCACGTCGAAAATGGACTATGAATGACACGTAATTTTCCACAAAATAACTCCTACAAAATTCAACACATTTAATCCTGCAAGTTCGTTATTTAACTAAGATCTCTGAAACTCTACGTCTTACACAGTGCGAAACTGCATCATTGTATTTTTGAAATGTTCTTCAAAGCTTTAATTATTCCTTTAGACTTTGCAGTGTAGTAACAAGGAAGTCACATATAGCTGAAGGTCTAGTACGTATAGAAGGCCCTGAGACTGCACAAACATGCGTTTCGAAACAACAACTAATCAAAATATATTTTAAGATTCAATTTTTGTAAATACTGGCACAGGCCATTCTGCACAGCTATTAAAATAAAATGGTGATGTTTAGAGATCTACACATTATCACTTTATTTCATAATTGTTTCAGCAGTGCACATAAAGGCATTTAAAATTTAAAAGAAAATTAAAAGATTCAGTTTTGATAGATTTTGAACACATATCATGTGTAGATGGCTTTATCTGGAATTGTGTACGCGTACACACACATACACACATACCCATCCTGATATATATATATATATATATATATATATATATATATATATATATATATAAAGGGAGGGATAAAGTATAAGTAAATCTGTCAAGGTGGCTTCTTGGCTGGATAGTTGGCTGTCTCGCTTGAATTACGCCTACATAGTGGATAGAGTGTTCGCCTATGGTCCGGCCAGGGAAAGGAGTAGCGCCATCCCCTACATCTCGGTGTAGTAGCTATTGAAAAGGGAGCCTTCTGGTCTCCCTCGACTACGGTCGCCAACTTCACTTACTATATGTATGGATAGATGAATCGATGACAACGTAGAAGGATGGATTAATAGCTCTGGATGCATATGGATGAGTCCACAAAAACATGCACACACACACACTCTCTCACACACACACACACATATATATATATATATATATATATATATATATGTGTGTGTGTGTGTGTGTGTGTGTGTGTGTGTGTGCAGACCCTCTACACGAGCAAGATTCAACACAAGTTTATTTTAAATGCGGGATTTAATTGATTTGAATCTACAGTTTTCCTTTTCCATGACCAGTTGCCATATGAAGGTGAAAGAGTCCAGTCTTCCCTTTTATCTACGCGTAGCTAGAGGGAGATTAATTGGTTTATACCATTGCCAAGTGTATAAGCACTATATGAAATACAAATAGTCTCGTCTAAGATTTGAACCATGTTCCCCATGTTCATTTCCTGTGACGGTATCATTTATACCAAGAGTGCCTCAATGCATGTGTGTGTGTGTGTGTGTGTGTGTGTGTGTGTTTGCGTATGCGTTAACGTTTATTTGTATGCAATTAACATACTTTTGTTAATGAGTGAGACGTTTTATTTAAAACTTCACACAGAATAATTCTGTATGGAATCTGATCTGGCCAACATTTTCACGTCAATGCATTTTGTAAATAAAGATGAGAAAACAATTCTGAAAAGTCAAACAATGTAAACTGATATTTTGGAAGTTTGAATAAGAAGAAAACTAATTTTCCTATAATAAAATTTATTTGGGCGTGAAGAGGATTATTCAGAGATAGAGATAGAGAGAGAGAGAGAGAGAAAGAGAGAGAGAGAGAACTGACCTAATTTTTAAGGTGGATGCCCGCCAAAACTTTAACAAGTATTCGTCATTCCACAAAATCATACAAAATCTAATTCATCTTTTGTCGTCTTCCTTTTTTTTATTTCTAATTAAATAAAATATTGATCATTGAAATTTTTATGTAAAGCAATTTTTACGAAAGTTGAATGGATTTTCTTTTACAATGAATCATGCACGTACATATTCGTACTGAGAAATATACATGTATATATATTGTTATCTACAGACAGCCTGTTTTGTTGCATCATAACTCATCAGTGTGGCTTGACACGCAAGATGCTTCAAACTGGGATCAAAACCCGGCTGACTTTTCGCCATCTTTACCGCAGAGACATCAACGTAAGCAAAGGGATTTTAAAGCATATTTATCACTTTTCTTTTGTTTACATATATGCTTAACGGCTACCGAGTGCTCAAATCCATCAGGAAACCTTTGCATATATATATATATATATATATATATATATATATATATATATATATATATATATATGTGTGTGTGTGTGTGTGTGTGTGTGTGTGTGTGTGTGCATATAAAGTTGAATTAACATCACCTAGCTCTGTATTTTTTTTCTTTCGTTAAACGTACCAATCAACTATCACTTCTGGTAGGTGTTCTGGAATGCATCCAGTATCCACATACAGCTGATGTATGTAAATCCTAACTCACCGGCCAACACTTATGGGACCATGTGTAGAGAGCTATAAAAGAACGTTCCTTATGAATTTATTTTTATTTTTCCAGCGGTGACTACAATGTCTTGTACGTGGTACCCCGATGGATTGTGAGATAGGAGGTAAGTGGCCGTACAGCTGTGTTTTGTTGGGTGTTGCAACCAGAATTTTTTTCAAAACAGTTTCTAGCATTCGTTTAGATCCAGTTGGTGCATCTATACATGAGAACTGACACAACCACTGCTTGGAAGATTTCCCGTTTTATTTGATTTGAGAGAACAGATTTCCATGTGATTAATAACGGGTCACGAGTAGTCAACGCCATGTTAGGCGTATATCGATATCACTTTTAGTAGAGGAGATATTGCTGCCAACGTATGTTAACTGGTCAATTAATTTCAAATGCTTTCTACTCAAAGTGGACGTGACTATTTCTGAATAAAAACATGAACTCTCTTTTGACGCGATCACTTCTACGTGAATATATATATATATATATATATATATATATATATATATATATATATATATAAAGAGAGGAAGACATGATCTTATTGGGATAAATTAATTCAACTATCTTTATCTTTGTGTACATTTGTGCGTGTGTGTGTGTGTGTGTGTGTGTGTACAGAATTCCTTCAAAAGCTTACTAAACAATGAACTCTGGCATCGCCCGAGGGAAATTTATTTTAAAGGAATTTGATTTTATATGCGTTTTTTAAAAATACTTTAAAAAATCGATTAAACACTACTTGAGTGTCTCTATAGCAAACGCAATAAAAGAATATATATATATATATGTGTGTGTGTGTGTGTGTGTGCGTGCGTGCGTGAGAGGGAGAGAGAGAAAGAGTCTCAGAGTTCGTTTGCGTGTATATGTCTGTGTATGTGTGTGAGTGCTAGTTTGATTTGGTTTGGTTTTTTTTATGGCATATCAACCCTTGTAAGGTATTTAACGCCAAATCCTTTTTATGCATATTATAACTGATTTGTAAACGCTTAGTTTATCGACATTTTTAAACGAGTCAGAGGACATTTATTTACCTACAATTAAATGGTTATTCATATGATTTTATGTTATGCTATGTTACACTAACACAGTTACAGAGATTCAAGTATTGCGAATCAACACTAATATTTCTATTCATTATCACTCATTCAGTTGCATGCAGTGAAATGCTTCCTACTAGTGCATTGTATTACTAAAAAATCAATTAAACATTAGTCAATCGTTTACATACAGTTAAATGATCAGAACGTTCTTTGCACATAGTTTAAATTTCAAACAGTTCATGACCCATTGATAGGACCCAATCAGATACTACCACTCCGGGTCAGAGTGGACTTGGATGCAATAGCAACGAAGGGTAAGTCCATATTACCTAAAGCTCGAGAATGGAGCCTCGTCATCCAGTCGTTTAATATCGTACCCAGGATTCTCGTTGTGTCATATCTTACCCCTCTGCGGAGATGCAGTCGGTGTATTCTATAGCCCCAGCCAATTGGTGAGTACTAGTGTTCACGCGTGTGCGTGTGTGCTTGTGTGTGTGTGCATCAGTAAATTCCATCATATACTTTTTAAATCAAAATAAATTTTAGTTACCACCATTTTAAAAAGTACAAGATAAACCATTTTTTTTCTTGTTTCGCGTGTGAAAATCGGGAGACCATTCTGGAAATATCTGAAAACCTAGAGTTCAATTTTCACGATTCATCAGATGTCAATAAAATCTTATCGATCCAAACATGAATAGAAGTATTGAAATCTACATATTTTGAAGCTGAAAGAAAACGTATGAGAATACAAGCAAGTGCTGTCATCGTTGGAACAATATCCATCTAAGCATACATAGTCCCTGTTAGTTATTTACGTATTGATTGGCTCATTTTCTAAGATCAGCGTGTGATCTGCCCTTAATCCCTGTGTCGCTCACAAGTACATTTTAATCACATTAGAATGCATATTTCTACATATCCATATTCCATGGTAATTTTACTAAGTATATGACTAAAAATGAAAAAAAAAAACAACTATATTAATAACCAAACTATATATATATATATATATATATATATATATATATATATATATATATATATATGTATGTATATTTATATTCTTGTATTAATCTAAGGTTATCACTAGTTCACATAGTGAGTTAATGGTAAATAGAATTTTGCAGTATTATTAAATGGCGCTCAATATCAATGATAAAGCTGTTATACATAAAGGAATATATATATCATCATCATCATCATGTCGCGCTGGTAGCACGGATATCCCTGACCCTCTCTCGCCACTCCTCCCTATCGTTCATCACCCTAGGTAGGTCTTCAGGAAAACATCCTGTATCCTCACATAGCTGCTGAATGTATGTTCGTGCTGGTCGTCCTGCTTTTGCACGGCCATGTGTGGGGGTCCATAAGAGTACATCTCTTATGAGTTCGTCCCTGCTTCTCCAGCAGTGTCCTGCATGTCTGGTTCGTCCGAAACACTACTGCATAGTTTGGAACGAGCAGCTGCAGGCATAGGCCTCTATGTTAATGCACACAAAACGGAATATATGTGCTATAATCAAACGGGGGACATCTCCACTAGACGGAACCCCTCTTAAACTAGTAGACAAATTCACTTACCTAGGAAGCAGCGTCGAATCAACCGAAAAGAACATCGACACGAGGTTAACGAAAGCATGGACAGCTATCAATAGGCTATCGATTATATGGAAATAAGACCTAACCGATAAAATGAAACGCAGTTTCTTCCAGGCAGCGGTCACATCGATACTGCTATATGGGTGCACTACATGGACGCTAACAAAACGGCTGGAGAAGAAGCTAGACGGCAATTACACAAGAATGCTGCGTGCAATCTTGAACAAGTCCTGGCGGCAACACCCCACAAGACATATATATATATATATATATATATATATATATATATATATATATATATATATATATATAAGTATATATGCACCCATAATTGAGAATAGGAAACTTATTCTGAGAAAGAGAAAGAGAGGAAAAAAGAAAAAAGAAGAAAAAGAAGGAACCTGCCCATACAAGGAATCTATCACGAAATTAAAAGATACCCCCCCCCATCGAAACCGTGAACTCTATATTAACCGAATAATACACCTGAAAAATCATTATAAGTTCTCTGAAGAAAGCCGCAACCTGGAGACGCGCATAAGGACTAAATAAAAAATAAAACTGAAATAAATCTCTTTGTGGACCTATTCATTTGAAATATTTATTTTTTTCTCCCTTTAGACTAACAAAAAAAAAAAAAAGAAAAAAAAAACGCTGTGTGTTTTCTTTTAAGATCCCTAAACCTACCATCCTTCTTAACAGAATGAGCTAACCACATATTAAGAAAAACACTCTAACTAAATAAAACTCACAGCAACTAACAACTAAAAATAACCAAACACAACCCCTGTGTACGACAATCGAAAAGGTCAAAAGAGCTTGGGCTAGTATGGGGCACCTTCCTTACTATTTGACCCAGACATAAGAACATTTCATTTAGATATAAAAAGAAAGCACTTCATGGTCTTTAACCTAACATGGTAACAAAATGCTCCCTAAGTATACAATATATATATAACGGAACAATTATTTCAAATTTTATTGCCAGTATATATATATATATATATATATATACCGATTATGGGTAGATTGATATATGGTATGAAAAGAGCTTAGAAATCTAAAGTAGGTGATTGTTTTCTATGTAACGTTTCATTCGTCCTCATGCCATTATTTTAAAACACAAATGAAAAGATATGCCTAAAAAATTATCAATACAGTTTTCTGTTTCCAGTGTTTTCTTATATTTTTTAAAGTTTACAAATTTTCCATTTGTAATTGAAAATGTTTGTATCATTAAGAACGAAACGTTATCCAGCTAATAAATCAATTTTAACTCCAACTTCATGTTTGCAACTCCCATTTCTTACCATTTGGTCAAATGTTTTGATCAATATATTTATGGTGCACTCAGACACACACACACACACACACACACACACACACACATATATATATATATATATATATATAAAGTTTACACTATTTATAGAGAAACGGGGTTTTGTATTTATGATATATAAGTAGTGATAGTGTAGACACCGAGTCAAGATTGACCTGATGATCTCATCATTGGTGTGTGAGTAACAACCCCTTAGCCTCGTTGATTTTGTGTCTACGCCATCCTAACACAAACACACACACACACACACACACACACACACACACACACACACACATATATATATATATATATATTTAGATATATATATATATATTCATCTTAAAGCGTATATAAATATGTTTGCCATGATTTTGATTTCAGTGATAACAAATTTTTGGCTTCTACCCGTGTTTCTATCTTCAATCGTCTTCATTAATTTGGGATCTCCCTTAGGCTTTTATTGTGGCAACTGTTTAGAGTTGCAGTTCTTCCCTACCCCAGGATGTGTATCCCTTAATGTCTTGTTGGGTTTTATTGTCCATGATAACTTTTGACCTCTGCAGATGTGGGTTTTTTTTCTTTTGTGTGTGTGTATGTTTGCAAAAGTGTATTCTCTGTGTATGCATTTATGTGTATATACTTTGGGAAATTTTTCTTTTATTTCCCATCTCTCCCCTTATATATATATATATATATATATATATATATCCAGAAACAATTTGAAATTTCCATCTGTTGCGTATATATATATATATATATATATATATATATATATATATATATATATATACTTGTTAAAAATTTACAGCGGGACAGTATATATTAGCAAATATATTTCTATGAAACTTTTCAAGAATAAGAAAAAAAAAGCATTTTCAAATAATTCCCAAATTAAGCTATATTTGTTTTAAGAAAATGGAGAGCATTTTTGAATGTTTTCATTCTCTTTGGTCAGATTTGTCATTGTTTAGCAATATGACATTCAATAGAATGGATGATTAGACGATATTTGTAGAAGTGTGAGTAAGGAATAACATTAAATTACCAAAGAGTTCTCATAAATTGTTTTCCGGTAGCTAAATCAAAGTGAAACTAAAGTTACTTTTACCGAAGGAAAAATCCAAGGATTCTTTATCATAGAAAAGTTTATCCAAAAATTACCTGAATTAAATTAATGAATTAATGAGTTAAATTGAGAAAGGAGAATATGGTGAAAAAATGAATAATTTTTGTACTAATTGATTTTTCAGTAATTATTCAGCGGACTTTTGGCTTACCCTCTTGCACACACACACACACACACACACACACATATATATATATATATATATATATAGTGTATTTGACTTTGGAGTTCGCAATTACTACCTACAAGCTAAAATATAATAAATGAGTTGTCATTTATTTAGAGTTATATTTAGCAAGATTATCTTAATATTAATCATGAATCTCAGCCTGGGTCAACGCTAGGTTGGTAAACACATTTGTGTATCCAAACTGTTTTGACATCAATTATACAAAGATTTCACATTTCAAAACTGATATACTTAAGAATTCTAGAAAAGAAATAAATCACATATATATGTAATCCTTATTCTATTCTTTTGATCCGGAAAGGTGAATAATAGGTAAATTTCTTCTGACCTATTAGGTATATATATATATATATATATATATATATATATATATATATATATATATATATATATATAACATCCCTTGTATCCTACCCATCTATTGGAAATACATAGATATTAGGAGTTGATATTTGTAAATGAAATTTAGAAATATTATCGAGATGAGTTACAAACGGCTGACAGATTGATAGATAGGTAGACAGAAAAAAGAATGACATTCTCAAGAGGTGGAAGAATATCGGCCAAAGGATCGAGTCACGTTTAAGAGTTTTACCAGTTAATGTTAGCATTATTCTCAGCCGGCCATAAATCATGGCAGTTACATTGATGTATGATGGAGGTGTCTGTTAGCATTATGTAAAATGATCCATTCGCCCAGGGATGGTCTTCCGGCGGAAGTGGATCACAGGCGAAACGCGAGAACGTCTCAATCTAATCTGTGTCGTCTTTGGTGACCGATTCCGCGCGGTTCTGGCTTTGGTTTAAGTGTTTCAGTAGCTGTTTTGTCTTGCCCAAGAGGTATGATTTTATTTTCCCTTCTAAAATCTGTTTGAGTGTCCAAGTGTGTGTAGTTGAGGGAAAAGTGAGCGACGTGATTAATCCTGTTTTCTCTAGTTGCACGATGTTCTTTCTTTCTTTCTTTCTTTCTTTCTTTCTTTTAAGATCCCATATGAGGTAATAATTAAAAATAAACAAATAAATAAAAACGATAGCATCGGTAGTTTATTGACAAGACTAAGTTATCTAATCATGGAGTGTCCTATGTCTAAGACTACATTGCATCTGATTCCGAGGCTCCAAGTCTGGATATCTGGAGAGTGTGGAGTACCACTTAATAGGCATTACTCCCAGGCTCACTCTGACCTGGAATTTGAGTACCTGTTAGGGTCCCATCTATGGGTTTTAATAGATCTGTCTAAAAACAGAATAACATCGGACCGCGTTACAAAAGAAAAAAAAAATTACTAAACAAGTACACAAAGAAATGTGAAAATGAAGAAAGATGAACGCAATTTTGTAACCTCTGAGGATAAAATAACCCAAGAAGGATTGAAAGGCCACAAAAATTCATCAATCACTAATGTCTAATTTCGGCAGTGAACCATATTTTCGTTTAACGCCAATTCAAAAAATAGCAAGAAAAATATTAGAATAAAAAGCAAAAAAATAAAAATAAAAAAACAAATAAACAAAGAAAATTGCAAAATAAATGATCGTCTCAATGTGCTACACTACTGTAGATGAATAATTGGTATTTCAAAACACTACGATTTCAAAATCTTAAATTATGCCCGCCAAAATAACAAAAATCTGAAAATGTACCTGTAAAATCTGATATAATGACAACCTTTCATCATTAACTTACACTTTGTAAACAAATAATATATCATAACAGCGATTTCTTTAAACTTGCATTTTAAGAAAACTGTGTGACAAAATAACAGGAGTCTATTACATATTAACACATCTCCACAATGAACAGCTTAATGCCAGTATTGTCCAATGCCCTACTGACACTTAGATACTAATGGTGGAGATGTGTTTATATGTAATAGACTCCCGTTATTTCGTCACTCAGAGTTTTCTAAAAATTCAAATTTAAAGAAATAATAATAATGTGAAAATACAAACGTACGAAGAAAAATGTATATATATATATATATATATATATATATATATATATATATATATATATATATATATATATAAAGGATCATTAAATAAGTGTCCACCCTTTTTTTGTATGGGCACTTTTATTGATAGTACACACATGAAACTCTACTCCCCTTCGAAGTAATCTCCTCCGACTGCAATGCACTTCTTGTACCGTTCCAACAACTTCTGGAAGGCCCCATGGAAGTCCTTATATGTGAGCGTGTCAATGACCTTTGTTACAGCCTCTTTCATCTCCTCAATTGTCTCATAAAGACAGCTTCTGAGCTTAGGGAATAACCAAAAGTCACAGGGAGCAAGCTCTAGACTATAGGGAGACTGCGGAACTGTCTTGATGCACATCTTGGTCCAGCAGTTTGTGACAAGGATGGAGTTGTGGGCTAGTGCATTGTCCTGGTGGAAATGCTACTGACCCGTTTTGAAGAGTGCTGCCTCTTCCCAAGGAATCTCTTCCTGAACTCCCTTAAAACTTCAACATAGTAACCCTAAGCCCAACCCTAACCGTTTGGCCAATCAACTCTGGTATATTGATTTCCTTACTCCTCCTACACCTCTCATCATCCCTCATAGACTCCGTACCTTCCTTGAATCTCTTATGCCACTTAAAAACTCATGCTCGATTCATGCAAGATGGTGCAAAAGCAGTCTGAAGCATTCCATACGTTTCTGTGGCATTTTTTCCAAGTTTAAAACAGAATTTTATTGCATATCGTTCTTTTAAAGTGTCCTCCAGATTGCATTTTTGAAACTCACCTGCTGTGACAATCAGGCTTTAGTAGGGTGTATTCCAATTGCTGCCGTAGCTGTTCATTTGAACCTGAAATCATAAAAATTGTTCAGTGATCTCATAAGATGTATAGCAATAACATTCTCAAATTTCAAGAGTCTACAACAATTCTAAATGCCTGTACAAAAAAGTCTGGAAACTTATTGAAGGCACCACGTATATATATATATATATATATATATATATATATATATATATATATATATATGTGTGTGTGTGTGTGTGTGTGTGTGTGTGTGTGTGTGTGTGTGTGTGTGTTTTCCATCATCTTAGAGACTTCTACAAATGAGCTGCTGCTCAACTTACGGAAAAATACAAACCGGGATTGAGTACTCAGAAACAATTTTACACAGCTTTACTTTTTAATAACCCCCTTGGGCCAGCAGAAGAAAACACCCGTACCAACTTTGCTGGCTTAAGGTAATTTTTGAAGTGATTTCTTCCTCACATCCTGAATTCTCCTTTGGTCACCATCTCATTCTTTCTACCTCGAACACAATATTGACTATCACTGACAATTCTCTGAAAAGAGGCCCAATTTTTAGAATTTTAATTTGTTTTTATCATTTAAAAACGTTTTAACACCACACCGTCGGTATTTAAAATATCATTGAAATTCTCGGCCACAAGATCTTCACACACACACACACACACACACACACACACATATATATATATATATATATATATATATATATATATATATATATATATATATATATATATATATATATATGAAGTCTTCAAATAAATATGGTAAAGATGACAAAGCGTCCGGTAGAAAGGTCCCACGTGTGGAGTTAAAGAGGGTGTGGAGACATCTTTTTGCCATTATTTTTGTCATTATTTCCAGGTTCACTCTGATTTATAATGATGATACCTTTTGGAATCTCATACATTGATTAAATAGAACAATTTCAAAATTATTAAATGAAAAGGCTTGAAACTATATAACTGTGTGAAAACAAATTCACTTAAATTGTAGCAGTTACATGAAAAAATATAATAGAAAAAAGTTATTAACATTAAAAATACACAATTGGAACCATATAATCGTGTTCATTTTTTCTTAAATTTAAAATAGTTACTTGTAGGGCCGTTTATTTGTTAACAATTAAACGTATTGTCGCACGGGTTTTTTGCATTAATTTTATTTAATTGTTTTTCCCTAAAATCTGAATCTCAGCAAGTCTCTCCAGGTCTCCATAGCTCTTCGAAGTATTGATATAATGGTGTTGTTGTCTTAAATACACACACACACACACACACACACACACACACACACACACACATATATATATATATATATATATATATATATATATATATATATATACAAATAACTTTTCAATATGACTCTAGTATAGTGTATTCTTACATACAAAGTGAAAAAGTAAAGACCCAAGCTACCCTCGATATATCTTTGTTAGAAAAACGTTTGAACTTGTAAATGTGCTTGCCACAGAGAAATGAGTGCCCCTTGCTTTGAATATTGATTGAATTCCAAGTACATAAAGTGTATGCCAGTCACTAGATAATAGCGGCATATACGAGACCATATATTAAAACGACTACACGCACATGCACTTAAGACCACTTGTCCCCGGAGCAAATACAAGAGTTAAAGCATCATCAAATCACTGGACTTGTAACAGCTAACTTATCATATAATAAAGCCTTCTTCCCTTGACTTTGACTTTTGGATTTTCTTGTTTTTAGCTTTTCAAAGGAAGATGTCCAGTTATTAATTAAAAAAAAAATCAACGACCATGCTTTTCTATTGCAAAACTTTTTGTACATGAATATCTTTTGAGATATATATATGATAAGATTAGTGGTTTTATCCCGAATTTCAATTTCCTATTATTACAAAATCCACGTACAAACATTAATACTGACTCTGAAACATGTTCTGAAAATTATTGCTTATTGTCAAACATACTACGTCCCAGAGAAGCTTCTGACTTAGGATACCGTCTGGATTAGAGTAGATCGTGTTAATAAGAAGTACTCTAGTCAAGTCCAACGGCTCTTGAGTGAACACGCAACTAGTGATGTTGTCTATTTTCCTATTTCATTGAAGAAATTAAAACTGTACGTAGAAATATAAAATAAGGAGTTCATAAAACCAGAAAGAAAAATGTAGATAAAAATACATTATAATTGCTTGCTTCAAGAAATAAATACAAAAATGAACCAGAAAATTCTACCAACAAAGTTCTAAAATAATTTTCAGGTAGGACAGTTTCCTAGCAAAAACATACTGATTATTTTTTCGTTGGGCTCTAAACGTAAATAATAATAAAAATCAATTCTTATCCTATTCAATATGTTATCTTTCTAATAGAAAGAACAACATTGGTGAAGGGTTGGTTTTTATTGCCACCAATTAAAAAATATCACCTAAATGCTTTCCCTTATGAGCTACGATACGTATACATTCTTAAAACTTCACCTTGAAGTTCAGCGGAGCTTGCCTAGTCATTGCCCTGATATTGTTGCGGTTTCATAACGAAATATTTTGATTTATCAGTTGTCCGTTGCCTATGTTTAAAGACATCCCACCTATCCACAACAATAGGGTTTTCCAGTCAGAATGTCTTCCATGTTGACCTACTTCAAAATGCTTACGAAATAACCACTGCGTTGCAATGTTAAAACCAGCATTTTTAAAACGCTTCCATCACGAACGCATGGTATTCATCATTCCTCGTCAGGATGCCAACTAAACTACTGAGGCTGTTAAAAGACATACCACTCACCTGATTGGTAATTTTAGATCTGAGGAAATTATTTCACCATATCTTCTCTTTTCCAATTTCAACGATAATATCATTTTTATGCTTTCCTGTAGTTCTATCGAAAGAAATTAATCTACATGATACATTTAAGAGTCCAATTTATTTCTGAACATTAATGATGTCATTTTCTTGATTTCCAGTTCATTTCTTCAGTATTATATAATTTATCAAATGCCCTTCCCTCCTCCGTTCATTTATACCTCTAAGGATCTGCCATTTTTAGTTCGAATTCAACCACACTTTGAGAAAACTAACCGACATGTATATTTATAAGTGGAAGTTTGACACACACGAAAAAAATAGCCGTTGTTAAAAAGACATTAAATAAACGAGTTCAAATTTAAAGGAGGCTCGTTTCAGTGAGATAATCTCCGTTCAATGATTGCTCACTAGTTTCATAATATATATTGTTATTTATGTCTTGGATATGAGATTAAACTGCTTTGCACAGTGTCATCACATATACAATATGCCTAAGATCGTATGCTCCAAAGGGCGCCAGACATTCGCTTTTACCCCTGGCAAAAATTATGGAATAAGCACATTTAGAGGATTTCCACTTCCATATTTTCTTTTAAATGGTTTGGGAAAAACCACGTCCTTAATTCAAATAGTTTAATCTAGTTTATTTAAAGAATATTTAATGAGACTAGAATAAACTGGAATTAATGTCTTATCTGATATATGATTATTTACTGATGAATAAAAAGTGAGTTTCCTCCAAATGTGCTAAATCCATATTTTTTCCCAGAAGTTAGACATATATATATATATATATATATATATATATATATATATATATATATAAAATTGTAAATACTGATTTTAAAGACAAACTGGCTTCCTGGTGACACTCATTTAGTCTTGAGACTAAACCTTTCTATATATCTATCTATCTATCCCAGAATGTTTAACTATTAACTAGAATATATTTTGCTTCTTATCTATTCTTAGATTATTCACTACTAAATAAAACAAAACAAAGTGAACATCCGGTAAGTAGGCTAATTCCATATAATTTGCCAAACGTATAATATATGTAATTCTCTCTACATCTAAGAATGTCTACGGGGGTGTCCCCGTGGTGCTTATAGTGAAAGCGATGGACTGCGAAATCGTAGTAAGCGTGTTCGTACTCCAGTCGCGCTATTAGGTTCACTTTCGGGCAAATATCCTTGGGAAAGGTATGAACCGCCTCATCCCCCAGCTATTGATTAAATAGTATCACCACTGCTCTTCTTGGAGAATAGCTTTGGAATTAGATAACCTACAAAGGTTGATATGCCATTAAACAAAGAAACCAAACCTAAGAACGTCTATATATATATATATATATATATATATATATATATATATATATATATATATATATAAGAGAAAAGCGGGAGAGACTCAGATAAACAGACTTGTCAGTGACTAAAGTTTTTCAATAAATTAATTGTTTCGTCTTATCTGTATTTAGGTTATTCATAGCTAAATATTAGAAAAAAAAAAACAAAACAAAACAAGGTAAACACCATCTAAGTACGATACTTCCATAATTTTTGTCGGCGGTTGTATATATTTAAAAATTCGCTGGATTTGATGAAAAATTCGACAGTTCTAAATCCAAATACTTTTTTAAAACTTTTAAACAACTAAATCTGTATTTTCATCCTCATATGATTGATTGGACATTTATTGTGGAGTTTCTTAAAAGTTTTTATACTAACCCTTATATTATGTCAAGTATTTCTAATACAATTAATTTGCAAAATAACTATTTTAGCAATTGATTGGATTTCGATATGTAGTAACGCTCTGACTCTAATTGGAGATGGGGGTAATGACAATAAAGAGATACTCTACACTTCCCTGAATTCTAGAACTGGACCCTCACTACCAGATGAAGCCTTGTGTTATACACATACACCCATTGTTTGGAATAGCGGATTTTACACATCTATAAGGGATAAAAAAGCGTATTCTTAACTTGGACAAGTGAGTGATTTCAATATTTATATAAATTATATTATGCAAAAAATATTTTAAAGTGTGTTTACGTATTTGTATACATCAACGAAACCTGGACGCTAGCCCACATTGACGCATGCGCAGTGGCCTATAGAAGAATACGTTTCCGCTACTCTATGCTTACGTCATCTACACTTGCCGGTAAATCAATGGCGAGGTCGCTTACTAACTTCCGGAGAGTCTTCTCAGATGACGCTTATAAAAGAACGCCCTGCTGCTCTCATCCTGAGAAAAAGATATACGCCAAATTATCAATCGGTCCTCAACCCAAGAGCAATTTATTTTATTGCCCGGTGCCTGAATTTGATTTGTAAGTGGGGTTGTCGGCGGAGGAGAGACTATTTACCATTATGCTACGTGTTTGTCCTTGCCAGTACGTGATGACCGTATCGATGAGCTGAACGCATGGGCGACACGAAC
Source organism: Sepioteuthis lessoniana (assembly GCA_963585895.1). NCBI lineage: Eukaryota > Metazoa > Mollusca > Cephalopoda > Myopsida > Loliginidae > Sepioteuthis > Sepioteuthis lessoniana. The sequence goes on along the minus strand of CAUZXS010005322.1, from coordinate 24,944 downwards.
GATATTATGCACGCAACGCCTCATTTGCCCGGTTTCGACCCTTGGGCAAAAATCTTTGAAAGACTCAAGTGCAAGTGTCTAGAAACACGAGCTTGCCCTTTTATAGGCTTTACGTAAAAATTTATGACTTTTTCTCCTCGAAACAAGACTGATCTTATTTAATTGCATAGAGATTCTTTCTCACCGGTTTCCTTATATTTGTTGTGTTTCTCACGAAGTCTCGGACATTGCAACCCTAGGCCTTCCTCGTATTGCCACTATTAATCATCGATTCTTTCTATTCGGTTGCTTTACATTTCTTATCTTTAACACAGATTTTCGGCCGATGCAGCTCCAGGCCTTCTTCATGAACATACCCAAATGGATCAACAAAAATTATTGTATATTACTCAAACTACCCAATGACAATAGATACTCGGGGATATCCGGATTAGAAAGAAAGAAATACAAATGGAGAGACGGGAACCGAGACTAAGAGACAGAAACGTTTTGTGAAAGACAAGAAAGCTATGGAGACTAGTTCAAAAAAAGGCCCACGCACTCTCTTTACCCTCCTTTCTTTCCCCTTCTCTCTCTCTCTCTATATATATATATATATATGTGTGTGTGTGTGTGTGTGTGTGTGTGTGTGTGTCTGTGTGTGTGTGTGTGTTTACTTTTCTCAGCCAGAAACACTTTATACATAAACACATATATATATATATATGCATTAATGATGGGATGTGTTATATTTATAAAGAAGTTGATAATTACTTAGAGAACATATATACGTATTTGTGGTAAAGGGCCATGGTTAACATAAGTACTAAGAGCTCTCTTAATTTTTTATGAGTCAGCATGTGTCCTCAGTTATCCAGGACTCTCCTCAGTGTCTAAATTTATTAAAGAAGTGCTGCGGTCAAAATGGTTTTAATTCTACTTCTTATCTCTAATTTATTTAGTCCCTTTTTTAGGTTCTAGGATGCTGTTCAAAGAGCTCCCCTTATGATTGGTGTCACTGTCACCTTCAAGTTCCAAAACTTTCTCAGTAATCCGTCAAGGTCTACATATTTGTCCTTCATTTTCTTTCTGTGGTCTACTTGAACAAAAAAAAAAAAATACTGGATGGGTAGTTTTTATCTTCTTCATGAAAACTACGTCTGGTCTTTTGATCTGGATTAAGTGATACTTTTGTACGATAATCATTTTACTCCTTTGGTTTTGATTCCTGCTTTTTTATGTAAGCCTATAACAATAAAAGGTCGGAAGGAAAAGTAATATATATATATATATATATATATATATATATATATAATACATTTTTGCATCACTTTCTTTCTTTTTTCTTCTTTTTTTACCTTATCTGAGTGACAGAAAATCTGTACATATCTCCTTGATACATGTAAGTATTCCTGTTGATTTTAACAGAACTGTGATCTAACTTCTATTGATTCTTCCTCTGATCTAAAATTTCTTTAATCCCTTTTCCAGGCCTTTGAAAACAATTGCAAGGGATCAAACTGTCCCGTGATCTTTATGTTCAACATTCCATTCGGCAATCTGCCAAGGTTGTTTTTATCATAGTTTTAAATCGTATTTTTTATCATATTCTTTTTTTGTTTTTCGTAAAATTTTACGATAAAAAATAATAAAAAGTATGTTGAAGATTGTATATCAGTGAGAAATATCTTTAATGTTTCATGTAAAAACTAGATTATACCGTAAATAAAACGATGTGTTCTTAAAATGTTGAACCTGGTATACTTTTATACCGGTACTACTTTTATTTTGAGCACACCCAATCATCGGTTTACCGGTGCGAAGATTACGTTATTAAGACAGAGGGTCAATTAGACTCGGGAACTTAGGGTTCAAGAAGATAAATTGTCGGAATAGTTTTCTGATTGATTGAGTAATGGATGGATTTCAATACCACATGAACCTGTCTCGGGCTTTTTTATGCTTAGAGGTTGGGGAATTGCGTTCATTGTACATTCATATTATTATTGCACTTTTTTTTTTTTTTTTTTTTGCTCACGGTCCTATCGACTAGTGACAATTTTTAAAAATACTTCTTAAATCTACACATGGGACTCTTACAGTTACTATAACTTTAGATCTGAGTGAACCAGGGAGTAATGGCAATGAAGAGGTACCTTCACACTCCCGTGGAGCGCTACAAATGAAACCTTACATCAGTTGCAGGTTAGTATCACTATAACAATTTCTTATTTTTAAGACAATTCGGCCACTGCGTCTGAAATCAAAACTTCAGTGTTTTCGTTGCAATACTTCTTTACCATAAACTTTGAGCAAATGCTAAGTAATAGAGCCCTTATTTCTTTTTTTTTTATTTTAACAATTTTAGCAATTGCATGCCATAACATGACATCTCATCGGGAATTTAATTCAACTAAATATAAACAAGTAATGTCATGAACAGGCGAACTATTATGACCCGGGTA
>CAUZXS010005322.1:0-20000 GCA_963585895.1 Sepioteuthis lessoniana | reverse complement strand
TTGTAGCATTGCAGCATTCGCGGAGGGTTTTTTGGTTTTCTTTTGACCGCTGACAAAGTATCCCTTGATTTTTTTCAAGGAGTCGGACGAGGTTCGTCTTTTCTTTCTTTTTTACCCAAAAAACTTTTTTCTTTTTCCTCTGGGCGGTGATTCGAGATATTTTTATCTCTTGTTCCTGGCCAGGGTTTTTTTGTTTTTTTCTGGTACCGTGAATACTGGTAGATATTAGATTAGTAAATATATATATATATATATATATATATATATATATATATATATATATATATATATATAGTCATCAACAGACAGATCTGTTTCGTTCTATCAGAACTAATCAGTGTGGCTAGACAGTATCTCCTCGCAGCTGGGATCGAAACCCGGTTGACTCAAACACCAAGCCAAAGCTTCTCATATCAATATATATATATATATATATATATATATATATTGATATGAGAAGCCACCTGTTCTGATGAAATGATATCTATTATCCAGTGTTGGGGACCGGTATGCAACAAGAGTATTTAACAAACAAATTCTTGCCTTTCTTGAGAGCATGAGTGTGATATAAAACCCAAACAACCTCGTCCTGGTTTTGAAACTGGATCATCGAATCTATTTCCTACGTCGATAACTAGTGCGCCAGGAACACCTAGTTATAGTTATTTATTAAGCTAAGCATAGTTTACCATCAGACCGGTAGTATAGGAGCCCAATTAAAATTAAACTCATTAGGAGAAAAATGATAATTATAAATGATAATGGAACGCTGTCGTAAATATTTATCACTTCCCATTGGTAGCACGTGTTTTGCGCTGTGCAATTCCCACAAAAATTCCCGGAGATAAAGACATTGGGCTCAAAGAGAGTGAAATATACACAAACAAAAAATGGAGATGCATACTAAATAACATTAAAAGTGGTGAAATTGAAATACACACACACGCACATCCACACACACACACACACACAGATAGATAGATTGATAGAGATGACAACATCTTCATAACAGGAAAGGAAAAAGTCAGACATATGCTTCAAGAAAAAGATATCACCCATTTTATAAGTGTGTTTCAGCCTCGCTCTTAACATGACTTAAATCTGAGGGACATCAAGTGACATTTTCTAATCGATGAAAGAAAGATCCTATTGTTCCATACATTACTTACAAATTTTCCTTACATGTCCTCTACCAATCTTTAACTATCTGATTAACTGACCCTTAAAAAAACATCCCCCGTGTGGCCGTTTCTAGCTCTTACAACAAGAGTTCCTATGGTTAAACTTGTAATAGGGCCAAAAACAGGGACTAAATCCAACAAAACAGTATAGTAGAAATTTTTCTTGGTTTTAGGAGGTTAATAAAGGTGACATGGATTCTGTTCAAAATTTAATTTTAATATGAGAAAAAACAATATTTTATATTTTATCATGTCATTGGCAACAAATTGTTTTAAAGATTATATTATCCAGATTATTTTACTTTTTTGGAAGTTTTTCACTGCAGTATTAGTCGATGTTTTACAACGGGAGTTTGTGTGAAAGCAGGTCTCCTCAATTCTCCTGGACTCATCTCAATATTCTGAGCAATGTTAATAATACTGTAGTTTATTATTATTATTATTATTATTATTATTATTATTATTATTATTTATGCCTTTTGGGGCATCCCTAGTTTTTACTATCTCCTCGCATCTACCTTAAATAAGAATTTGCACTAAACATATAGAGTATCTAAATACGGATGCAATTCTTGTCTAAATTTCAGTGATGATAATTATTATTGCTTTGAATATTTGGTTATTGACTTCATCTTTTTGTTATACTTACAACGTTTCGGTCGATATTTTCTTCCGCATTCCTCAGGTGTTTCTTTTCAAGCCCAGGAGTCAACACAGAATCTCAATTTGAACCTTTCATTTGATCAATAAGGGTATATTGCTTAAATTATGTTAACTATGACCGAGCACAAGTGTTTAGTTTTAGTAAGCATTCTTTATTTTTATTTTTTGATATTCCTATTGTTTTTGAGATTGAATCTGCAAACTCTAGATAATTTCACTCGGAAGCACTTTCAGGGTTAATGGAATTGGAACAATCTACACCTGAGGTTCTAATAAAAGATTCTGTGTGGACTCCTGAGTTCTACATGAAACACCTAAAGAAGACCGAAGGACATATCGGCCAAAATATTGTGAGTATGATAATAAAGATGAGTCCAAAAATTCAAAGTAAGATCAAATTCTGTTAAGTAATTCATGCGATTTTTCCCCAAAATACCTTCTTACATTATTTTTCTAACCATTATTTCTGAAATTATCTAATCTTAAAATGTTCTTCACTGTTCTTCTTTTTGATCTGATTAGACAAGTCTAATTTACTCTATGACAAAAAAATCCAATTTGTTAAGTAGACATAGTTTTTGAAATCTGTTTTGATAGTAAATTTCCAGTTCGAAGAGAAATATTGAAAAAATGTCTACTATGGAAATATCATTAATTATTTGGAAGGTTTTATTTTATCACTTCCAAGATTGTTAATTAAATGATCCCTTTAGGTAGGAACGTCAATTAAAAAAGGCAAAATATATCCGATTAAAAATTTAATCTTATGATAAGAATGGACACGTTTGTTTTATTATTATCATCACTTTGTTTTAAAGATTATATTGTCCAAATGTCTGCCTTCTTTAGCTGTACACTAGTTATGCCTCACCCTGAAGTACATCAAAGCTCATGTCGTCAGTGCCACTGCCACTGCTATTGCTACGATTTCATGACCAATAAAATCTTTCAGTTCTTCAGTTGTCTGAAGCCCATGTTAAAAGACTTCAGGCTTCAGATATCTTTAGAGGTGTGGGAATGAAAAGAAAGAAGTGACTATTGAAAGAAAGGAAGATGGACATTTTTTTTATTTGACAGATTCTCCTCGATAGGCAAGAAGTGGAAAGGTGAAGACAAGTCTTTTACCTTTCAACCAGGTGAAACTCTATTTGTCGATTGGCGTTGACATGCTAAAGAATTTCAAGATATTTCCATCTCGGCAAAGATAGAAAGAGATCAGCTTCAACACGTACACATTTACACAAAACGCTTATGCACAGTGAAGATGAAGATGTTTGCAATCACAATAACGTTTCTACATTATGTATACCTGATGATATAATTGATATACATTAGGTAGGTATTTACACAACCAACTCCGTTACTAACTGGATGACACAAGGTCAATTTTAAAGGAAATAGAGCTGGTTTGAATTCTGACTTATTTATGTCTTCTAGACAGGTTTCCTGTTCATGGTATATATATATATATATATATATATATATATATATATCCTGTAGGTGTACAAAGTCAATCAGTGTGTATAGAATATATGATTGATTTCATATAAATCTGTAGGAGTGTATGGCTATTGTTATACATTCCTTTTCAAGTTTTCATAAGAGAACTCACATACAGAGTGTATACAATGAAACCGGAAGCTTATTTCACTCTTATATTAAGCGTGTATGTCATCTGAAGAAGTGAAGATTATATTCTTCGCCGAAATAAATTTATAATGACAGTTTAACCATGGTTGAGCTTTATTTCAGTGAGTCAACAGGGTTTCGATCACAGCTTCGGGAATCTAGCCTGTCTAGCCTTACGGAAGATTTCTGATAGAACGAAACTGGTCTGTCTGTGGATGACAATATATATATATATATATATATATATACGTAAAATCATAAACAACAACAATAAAAAGTTAAAAGCACTAGTAAGTTTGCTCTTTATAGAAAATCAATATGAATGTTTTTTCTTTGTGGTATCGACGGTTTTTATTATTTTGTAAGCAAAAAAAAATATTTTGGTTTTTATAATTACGAAACATGTCTTTTTGATTTTCAAAATGCTTTCCCTTTTTTCTCATATATATATATATATATATATATATATATATATATATATATATATATATATATATATAAAGAAATAGGTCGGCCAATAATTTCAGATTTGGTATCTAAGGTTTAATTATTTCATATACAGGTACTCTTATATATGTTTTAGACTTTATTTCTGTATAAGGAAATTTAAATGGGTAAGTTAAGTTCCAGCTGTTTTTCATATAATAAAGATTGTTTTAGAAGGTAATTTTGATTTTACGTCCGTGAATGTCCCATTGAATCTAATAATCTGTGACAACTTCTGGTCAATGCAAATCTTTTTTGTGTTCTTTCTTTGTTTTGTCTTCTTTGAGTAAGTGTGTATGTGTGCGTACACGTGTATACGTGTATATACATTAATGTATATCTGCACATATATGTTTTTCAAGGGCAGTGAGTATCCATGTGTATTGCCAAATATTTAACTCTCTCTCTCTCTTGCCGCATTCATAAAGCTGTTTTTTACATAAAGTTTTCTATTTTCTGGTAATATAATGCTGTTTTTATGCAAAGAGAGTCTATTATTCTCTGTTTGAGGGTTGCCATTGTATAAATGGTTACCGTTAGTCTATTTGATTATATAGACAATCTGTATTTATCATGAATAATGTTTTCGGGTTTTCAAAAGTATATTGTTGTATGTTGAGACATATGTTAATAAAGATTACATTGACGAAAAATTTGCAAGAAAATTAAATTCAAATTCAATGAGACATTTACAGAAACACATTTGGAATTTAAAAAAATCAAAACAAACGATCTAAACAAACTTTACCACAAAAAGAACATCTGGATCTTAACTCAGCCATTTAAATCTCCGGAAGAAGACATAATAATAATTTAAAAAACACATTTGTTATCTTTTGAGGAACTATTCATTTTAAAGTATTTACTTTTCTCTCGTTGGACCATCAACAATCTTCATAATCAAAGCAATAAAACAGGTGCTCTCACAAGAGAATGGTGTATATATATATATATATAAATATATGTATGTATGAATTATTGGTACATGCAAATTTTTATATATACATGATCAAATGATGCTTAATAGTTTATTTATATAAATTGAAAGATAGATAAAGAGATAGTCATATTAATCTGACAAAGATAGAAAGAAGACAGCCAATGATAATATAGACGGATACAAATGTTATGGAATGATTACAATGCGAATCTATGAACTAAATAGTACAGATATTCCCAGATAGATTGATAGATATGATGTGGATTTTTTATAAGTAAATTTCCTATCGCTAATTACATCATACAAATTTGAAACAGAACACTACCAAGGAAAGTAAAATATTTCAAGACTTTCTGATGTTTTTTCCTTTCATTTAATAGCTTAAAAGCCCTAATGAAGGGCAATAATCGAAGCATCTAATGTTGGCTACTATTTCTCCAAATGAAAAACATAATGCACTGAAGACCTTTTGCTTTTTCAGCGCTCTACATCTATCTATCTATCTATCTAGCTAGCTAGCTAGCTAGCTATATATGAAGAAGTCCAGCGATGTATTTATATCATTAATACTTAAGAATAAATTAGTTCAAGAATTACCTCAAAGTTATGTGGCTACTTTTTATTCATGATAAAATTATCGTTGATATTGATTTGGTGGCTGGTGTATTCAGAGTCAAAAACACTAAAAATAAAATGACTGTGAGTGACGAAGGGTCGTCTTTGTTTTATGAATGGCAATGCACTACTAATTCAGCTTACGTTTAAATAGTGGTCTTTGGGGTCAAGTTTTGTTGCCTTTCTGAACTTATCTTTGCAACAGACATTCACGAGAAAAAGAGTTATCTAGATTATCAGTTTTCTTATTTTTCGACTAGTGATAGTTAATATAAAAAGTTATTTTGAGCTTCACCAGAAACTCTACACACGTTAGTTGTTCTGCATTAAACAAAAAAATATATAAATGGAATTCTTTTGAGATGTAACAGTGTCAATATTATTGTATGGTTGTACCACTTCGACTTTAAAGAAATGCTTGAAGAAAAAGCTGTATAGGAACCATACAAGAATGCTGAGTAATATATTTGAAAATCAGCTGCATGGTTACTTATCTCCCATTTCACATGTTTGTCACTGCAGGAGACGTGAGGGCAAACTCAAGAGCAGTTTTCTCCAATGGACACTTACATTCGTTAGCTTTGTGCAGACACTGGATCTCTTCTAGAGGACGTACTAACAACGATAACCTTTTGGGACGGAGGGTGACAGATAAAATAGAAGCCCGTGCTGCCAACATGTTTGGATGATTACACTAGTCATGATTTTTGGTGCCAAAAAACAAAACACGTTTTTTAACTAATTTGATGGTACTGATTCTGAAAATAACCTTAGTTTTTCATAGTTGGCAACCATTTTAGCTATACTCTCATTGCTCATTTTTTTTAAAAAAAGATCAATTTACGATCTTGACTGATCGCAAAATTTAGTTAATAAAGGTTATAGAAACCCATCTTTTTTAAGGAGGCTGAGCAATTTATGTCATCCCCCTGAAAGAAACTATTTTTGCTAGAGAAAAGTGTTTTTGTGTCAAAAGATTTTAAATGAAAGTGTCGAATTTTAGGTTTTCATTTCTTATTTCACCTTAATTATCAGATTTAATAAAAAGTTATCAGGTTTACAAAATATCAAGTTACTTAAAGTAAACTTTACTGATAAAGTTTATCAGTTAATTTGAATTTTAATAATAAACTGAAAAAAATCATTACTAAAATTCAAATTAACTGATAAACTTTATCAGTAAAGTTTACTTTAAGAAACTTGATATTTTGTAAACCTGATAACTTTTTATTAAATCTGAAAATTAAAGGGAAATAAAAAATGAAACCCTAAAAACTTCTTTTTCATATTCATGAATTTATCTTATCAATTATGGAAGGAAATTAAGCACAACGAAAGCTTTTGTTTTCAGAGTTGGAAAGAAACTTTAACTAAAGACATCCCAATTGAATGCATCTATTCCATTTTATATGATGAACATCATGAAAATGGTTTCACTATAACATCAGGGAACTCATTAAGGATAATGAATTTGTTAATTTAATAAATGACTTGGAATTACGCACTTGGACATCGTTTGTTAACTCGGTGAAAAAACTTCTAAAAGCTATCAAAAAGTTTACACGACATAGGCGCTAATATGAATATTAAGGTTCATTTTTTACATAGCCATCAATTTCCTGATAATTACGGTGAAATGAGTGGTGGGCAAGAAGAACGATTCCATCAGGATATCAAAACAATGGCACAGCGCTTCCAGGGACGGTGAGACATACGACTGATGGCCAACTACTGCAGGAGTATCAAAGGGACTTAAATAACAGTGAACATGACAGACAATCAAAAAAGATGAAAGTTTTACAATAGTTCTAATGTTCACGAAGGTTTTATTTCTGGTGTTACTTCATTAAATATTTTGATAAAAATCTTATTGGTCTTGGTATAATCCATCATGTTATTTTTAAAGACTTAGGATCTGATTGTTATGGAAAAAGTAGTATTTCCAAATAAGCAGAGAAATATTTATTGGTTTAAATACGAAATGAGAGGTTTCTATGATTAAGCTTTGAAAAATATTGCCATCAGTCAATATCATGTATACAAAGAACAAAAGAAACATGCTTTTTTTATGAGGCTTTTCTGTACAGCAAAAACGGCTGTTAACCAAGAAAAAGTAAGGTCATTTTCAGATTTTACGTAAAAAAAGATGTTTAGTGCCAAGACACCATTTCAATATTTTTTGTGGTCTAGTGTTATCAGGTAGGTTTGTAACAGTGATTTTTAACAAGTTTAGGTTATATTAAATTACTGAGTGGAAAAGGTCTGTATGACACGAAAAAGCATTCGAGAACTTATCTTTTAGCAAGTATCTGTATCGAGTCATGGCAGAAGGGTAAAATATCTGACAATCTGATTCACAAACAAAAACTTTTTCACTCATAGTTCCATGAATAGGAAGTGTGTTATTCTTTTTTGCTTTGTCGGTTTTGTTAAAAGTAACCGGAGACAAAGACAAGATGAAAAGATGTTAACTAGTTCACATCAGCAAAAGGAAAAAAAAGTTGAACACGTTGCCATAAAATATGCCACTCACTAGATTAGTCTCAAATTAGGAAAACGTGAAGTCTTTTTTGAGTCGATGAAATAATTGCTAAATTGAATACCCTTCCAAGGAATGCAGACGATTTTGCTTGCTCCGAAATATCATTCCTTACTTGTTCTTTGCCAGTTACTTTCTGAATACCTGACTCATTTAAACGATCTTCATCTCTCAAATGACCTTTTTTAACACCTCCCGCTAGACTTCTCGTAGTTGACCTTAAGAAGTCGGTTACATTAGACTTTTCTTTCCCCCCCCTTTTTTTTAAAAATGTAACTACATCTTGATGTAATGATCAGAAAGCTCATCTTTCCGGTCAAATGCTAATGAGTTAAACTTACTAAATACCCAACATTTCTGACATTGTGATAAAGTAAGCTAAGCATAATAAACGGCTTTGGACTCTTGGTTTCTTATTATCGGCTAACTGACTATTATTAATGAGCTCGGGAATTATTGAGTGCTCAGTCTTGCCTCTTGTCTAAGCTAAGTTTAACGAATTAATTTTGGCATTTCAAGCGAATTGAAAGTGAGCTAGACAAATTGATTATTGTGTACATTCGAGTTTCTCTGGGGGCTACATACTTCAAGTTTTGTGTCTAAGTTTAGTAAAGGAATTTTAGGGTCTCACACGAAGTAATAGGGAGCTAGGCAAAGTAATGGGTCTTATAATGATCAAGTTTTGATACTTTTGGCTTTGTACCTTAGTTTAGTAAATGACGATAATTTGTACATCTTCATGATAGTCTCGCTTGTTTTATTTCTTTTTCCTACTTTCCGTGAGATGTCTCTCTCCTGAAAGTTTTTTTAGCCAAGTTCAATATTGTCTCTACGCCATATAATCGAATCTAATCTGCTCAAATTTTTATAATTTGGTCACATAAGACACCAAATAATAAGACCATTTATGTAAAAAAAAAATAAATAAAAAAAGAAGCTTAACTAACCGGATTCTAATTAACTCATAGCGAAAAAATCATCATTATTGACGGTGTAAAGGAAAAAAAATAGGCCCTGGCTTCAAAAGCTAATCGCTTGTTTCATTCCAATGCTCTGAATTCTTCGAACTATGAGGAATAACAGCAAAATGAGATATCATGGAAGTGCTTATATTTTCAAGCAAATACAAAAATATCTCCATTTAGGATGGATATTTTCTTGTCAGCTCGGCTATCAATTTGACTTCACCATCCCGCCTCTCGTCTAAAAAATCAAATGTCAATTTCATTGCCTGTAATAAATTTATCAAACATTGATGTACTTATTTAGAAATATGCAATTTTCTTTGACGATATATATATATATATATATATATATATATATATATATATATATATATATATATGTATATATATATATATATATATATATATATATATATATATATATATATATATATATATATATCAAAATGAATATGTCCACAAAGAGATTTGTATTTTTTAAAGAATTATTTATTTTGTATGTTTCCAGCTTGTTGCTTTTGTCAGAGAACATATGTGGCACAAAGCCATATAAATAGAGCGCCCAATGAAACTCACTCGTGTTGGTTAGTTAGTCGAATGTTTTTCAGGTTGTGTAATGGTTTATATAGAGGTTACTGTTATGAGTTAGATTTCTCTTCCTCCTCCCTCTTTCGATTTCCTATCCGTCTTTGATATTTAATATGTTTTAAAGTTTTTCCATGTTTTACTCTGGGTCGTTGAGTGTGTGTACGTGAGTGTGTGTATGGGGGGGTTAATTGCTATGTTACAGAGTTTATTGGACATTTTTTCTTTCTTTTATTTTTTGTTAAAGGGTTTTTGATCTCCAATCCACGCAAAAAATAAAAAATGCCGAAGAAATACAAAAATCTGAATATGTAGAAATTCCAAATCCCAGTGACCTCAAATATAGAACCATAGTAGCTGTCTGGTCGTGTCCGACTAAAAGACTTAGTAAACTAATAGACATTTTACTATATCGTTTTTTAAACTAGATGAAATGCTGTATTAGAGACAACATACATTTTTTAAACTACATACCCCAAAATATTGATCCCGACACACTCATAATCCTATTTGACGTCGCAAACCTATACAGTAATATCCTGAATATCATGAATTAGGAAAACAAGCCATCATATTTTTGAGAAATTAATGCCGAGACACATTACACCCCAAACAAAATATTTAACATAAAGGATATAGAACTAATCCTTAATAACTCCTTCTAATTCGATTAGTTTAATTACATCCAAACCCTAGAAACAGCTATGGGAACTAAAATGGCACCAACATACGCCATCCTAACCTTAGCATATTTAGAAAAACATTATGCGAAATTATAAGTAAAAAATATCGCAACAACATAAAAGGAGAATTTACTAAGTCATGGAAAAGAAATCTTGATGATTGTTTAATATTCTGGAAATCCCCATGAGGAGACATTAACTTATTACACAACCTACTTCAAAACCAACATCCAAAAATAAAATTCATGGTGGAACACAGCTCAAAAGAATAACCATTTTTAGACATCCTCATAAAAATCGAAAATGGTCAAATATCAACCACAAACCCACAGACCTCCAACAATATCTCCACTTCAATAGTCACCACCCGCAAAACTATAAAATCTATCCCTTACGCTCAATTCACGTATAATATAGACCATAATGACAGATAAAGACTTCAGAAAAACTCGCCTAAAAGAAATATACATAACCCTACACCAGAGAGGACAACCAACAACACTGATAAATAAGGGATTCGAATTAACAGAAAAAAAGTACTACAAAAAAAATTACGACCGCCCCCACCCCGCCCCAAAAAAACATAACAACGAAAAAACTCTAGCATATGCTGCAACCTACAATATAAACAACCCAGAACTATTTACAGAAGTAATAAATAATCTAGAACTTAAAAAATAATGACAAGATCTAATAAATAATAAACAAAATAAAAGTCATTAAAAGCCAGAGAAAACCCAAAAATCTTTTTAAAAAATACTCATCTCTTCTACATTTGGTGAAAAACACATCACAAGAAGTTATAAATGCAAGAATAAAAGATGTAGAGTATGTGATATAATCACAGAAGGAAAATCCTATACCTGTAAAAACCTGGAAACAAAATTCAAAATAAATGAAGACTGAAGCTGCAACTTAAAAACGCAGTCAACATAATCGAATATAACAAATGTAAAGAAGTATAAATTGGATCAATACAAGCCCTCATTACCAAAATATCACACCACAAAGCAATTTTAAGATACCAGAAAATATAGAATTACATGTATCTAAACACCTATATTATGTTGTCAAGGGAATTTAAAACCATGTCCATATATCAAACTAACGATTACACATTACTTCGTATAAAAGGAAAAATATCATAGATAAATTCAAGTCCACGTTGAATAAAACATAAATTATACACAAACACAAACGGTAACACACTCACACACGCATAGAGAACCGGTGTGTTTCAACTGTTTGGTTTGAAGTTCGTGGTCAGTTTTCGTCTTTTTAGTAACAAAATCTGCGATATAAATTCTTAGAGTTCGTCCAGGAGCAAACCAGAAGTGCTTTGATGTTAGCATTCTTAGATCCCATCATGCAGACAGGTTGCACAACCCAAAGATCTCAGATAAAATAGTGAACCAGAACTATTGTCTACAGACTTAGCTAGTACCTGGTCAATAATATGTCTTTCATCTGAAATTATACGGTAAACTGCATCAACTTTTTATCATCAGATGAGAATTTTGGACGACCTAACCAAGGGTTATATTCTGTCTCTGGTCTGATTGAAATTCGTAGTCAACTTCATCAGATATGCCAAGGAAGGTGCGTCCCCTGGAAGTATCTGTACCATGTTCTCATGGAGTTCTTTGCTGATATCTTATCATTACTCAGGCCTCTGTTAGGTTCATTTTTAGTCGTACGCCTTTAACTTTTACATCGGTTTAATTTGCACAGAAATTAAGATAGAAGTCTGAATCAGTTTTTCTAGTTTAATAAGAAATTGTAATATGTTGCCACGGGGAGAATATCTTGTACTGACTTTATTTTTGTGCGATAATTTTTCGAACAATCCTTGTATACATAAGAAAAACCACACATAAACACACATGAAAAAAATATCAAGCATTATATATATATATATATGTGTGTGTGTGTGTGTGTGTGTGTGTGTGTTTAATCCACATTAAAAAATGATCAGTACACACCGACTCCAGACGATAGCTTTGACGGCAGAGTTGAAGTTTTTCAGCATAAATATACCAATCTATTTATCTTGCATCCTCTCTCTCTCTCTCTCTCTATCTATCTATCTATCTTTATAAGTATATATATTGATAGATTGTTTGATAGAGAAAAATAATGTGGAAGGGATGGGAATGTGTGGCTATGCACACACACACACACACACACACACACAGACATACATACATACATACATATATATATATATATATATATATATATATACATGTATATATAATTGAATTTACATTAGAAATAAAGTCACTCATTGAAATCCCTTTTAAAAATGTTTAAAAGCAAACGTTTGACACACTTTCATATACTATCATCATTTTGACGGTGATAAATCGACCGTCAGTCACTCAGTTTATCATGGTGAAACTGTCATCAACAGTTTATGATCGTCTTTGTAGTCGCTTTATCCCAGCAGAAAAAATAATAATGAAAGTTTCATTTATGCTGCATTTTACATTACAAATATCACACACACACACACACTCACACACATGTAAATGTATATATATATATATATATATATATATATATATATATATATATATATATATATATGTATATATATATATATATATTTCTTTAAGAAAAAACAACGAAACCAATCACAAAGGATTATAAATTTATTTCCATCCTGTTACGCATTTTTGAAATTTCCAAAAACACGAAATATATATATATATATATATATATATATATATATATATATATATATATATATATATATAGACATCGTTTTTCAAATAACCATAATGTAACACTAATATATAGCTGGTAAATTTGAAATATTCACCAGATTTGAAATATTCACCAGCATAACCCACTTCATTTTAAAAAATGGAAGAGAAATTGAATTATAAATTCAATTTTTACCTACTACCCACATATATGCAAATTTCGAAATTTGGGCTGTGAGCCTGGTAATAAGTATTAAGCCTATTGCAAAACTCATTTTCCCATCATTTTTTAACAAAAGTCTTTCCACAGTCTCCTGATTTGAATTCATTCGAAATGATTCTCGAACTTGACTCTTATAGATAACAGTACACACCATACATAACACAGTTTGCCTTAACTTCATTTTTTTTATGATTTAAAGCGGGAAAATTCTAAGTGAAGATGAAACGATGGACATTTTGGATTATTATCAAAAATTAATTGTGTTCTACATACCTCAGTAGCAATATCTTACCCACAGAAAGTTATTTCAGCATGCGTATAAGTGAAGCATCGGCTACTATTGAAAGGTTAAGGACCATATAGGTATCAGCTCTCTCTCTCTCTCTCTCTCTCTCTCTCTCTCTCTCTCTCTCTCTCTCTCTCTCTCTCTCATAGATTAAAACAGGAATTTTCCTTGCATGTCTCGTATCAGTACCATTGTATGGTTTCACTACTTGGACTTTAATGAAACAACTGAAGAAAAAGCTAGATGACTACAAGAAAACTACACAAAGATGCAGAGTACAATCTTGAACACATTTTGGAAGCACCAGCGTAAAAAAAACAGTAACTTTACGACCATTTACCTCCCATCTAATAAATCATCCAAGTAAAATGAGCAAGTGATGATAGGAACTGCTGGTGAAACAAGGATAAACTCAAAAGTGACGTTCTCTAATGGACTTCCAAATATGGACACGCTAGTTTGTAAAACATACATCAGGTCAATGTGGACAGTGGATGTCGTCTGAAGGACTTACAAAGAGTGATAGAGACGAATGGTGAGAGAGAGAGAGAGAGAGAGAGAGAGAGAGAGAGAGAGAGAGTCTAGGAATTGTGTGTTGTCAGCACACAATGATGATATAATATTTGACCATATCTTTACCCGCCTTTATATTTTTGTAAAAGACTCGGCAATTGTAGGAGGTGTCCTAGTGGTGTAATGGTTAAAGCGATGGACTGCAGAATCGTAGTACGCGAGTTCGTACTCCAGTTGCGCTATTACGCTCACTTTCGGGCAAATACCATTGGCAAAGGTATGAACCTCCTTATCCTCCCAGCTATGAGTTAAATAGTAACCCTACTGTTCCTCTTGGAGAATAGCTTTGGCATTAAATAACCTACAAAGGTCGATATGCCATTAAACAAAGAAACCAAACTAAACCAATCGGCTATTGTAACGTAGTGGCTTCTCCAACGAGAAGTTACCTTGGGTCTCGGCTGTGTGACAGACAACAGGAGGTCATTTCCGAGAAGTCTCGTTATAGGATTAAGAAAATGTAACGCACACGATTTGCGATTTTTTAAAAATGAGCCGTTACTTAGTTACCAGGACAGCGACAAGTCACGACCTAAATGTCCACTCAATGATAAGGGCAGGTATAGGATTTGCAAAAGAACAAATTTTTCTATGATCGAATTTACAATATAACTTCATGTCTTCCTGTTTTTGAGACTAGTTCAAAAGGAAGTTGTAACATCATCAATATTAGTTTAATCTCGTCATCTGATCAGATCGTTTTTGTCTCTTTGTTTCAATCTTTCTAAGATGCCTACTATTGGAAAGCGTGCCTTATAAAACGGTCCTACAGAAGTGAAGTGTTTTAGTTCCACGTGACTCATGATTGATTGGTATCAAGTTCTGAGTAATAAAGAAGATCCAGTTTAGATTAGCTTTAAATTCAGAAATGAGAAAGTTCCAAATACGTAAATGCAAAAAGTAAATTGAATATCGGCAATATATTTTTCCTTGCAAAAGACGGCGTATTAAATGGCCTATATGAGTTAGGCTTTTTATAATAATTTAAAGAATATTTTTTCACAGAATGCAACGTTGATAGCTTATATCAGATAGGAGATTGTTTATGGCTTATACCAAGAATATAATTCAACACTTGCCAAGCTACTCAACATATAGCACTATATAGGAAACAATTACAAAGGTTCAAGAAACTAACTGCTACTGACCGATTTCGTCTATATGCGATATTTTAAATGGCAGTTGTGTTTTAGCGATATCAGAAATAGGCTTAATATTTATAATCCCTTCAAGAATTGTCCGGTGACTAATAAATGAATCAGAAAATAAAGTGTTTCCGTCTAGGATCGGATATCACAGAAAAAAGCGCGCCGGCAGGACTATGAGTGATATTAATCTCTGTTGTTGAATTTTAGTTGTTCCGATTTTGATACAATTCTATTGGCAGATCATTGGCAGGAGGAGCAAAAAACTACTAAATTTCTATGTTTTAGATATTTGTCACATAATCAAAGATATCAGATCAAATTAAATGACAAATGAAGAAGTTTTAAGCAACGAGTGAGGGGGTCATGAAAAGCTGGAAGGAGAAAGAGATAATATGCAATTATTCCATGAGTTACAAATTTACAAAATCTTAGTTATTGTAACTTCGGACTTCTGCCTTCTTATTTCCCCGTTTAAATCAATGATAAATGCTGAACATGTAAACCGCAATCATCACTTGCACAAAATCACACAAACAGAGAGAGACATAGACAGATTCACAGATTCACACACACACACACACACACATGTATATATATATATATATATATAAGCATGCGTAAATCATCGCATAAAAAAATTATATACAAAAACTGCCGCCAAAGAAGCAGTTTTGCTTCCAGTAAAGTCTTCATCAGATGATGACCCTGGGTTCAGGCATGGTTTCGGAGCCGAAGCATCATTACCACTAACCCAGGGCTCCCCAGCAGTTTCTCAAAATACTACCATACTTTATTGTATGGTGTTTAATCTGTGCGAATGCCATATCCGTTCAGATGCAGTTACAGCCTTGTTTTGGATTTTTTTTATACATTCCCTCTTCTTTGCTGGTGTAAGTCCGATTTTGGTTATATATATATATATATATATATATATATATATATATATATATATATATATATATATATATCTTGTTGTGTGGGAATGAATTGACATGTTCATATATATGTGTGTGTGCGTGTATGTATGAATAACTTGATATATGTGTATATCAGTGTATATGCATCTGTGCTTCTCTCTCTCTCTCTCTCTCTCTCTCTCTCTCTCTCTCTCTCTCTCTCTCTCTCTCTGTTTTGAGACACACGTGCAGATTAGTGAAACAAAATATATTCATGTAAATGACACACAATTTGATCTCATAGCAAGACTAAAATTGGATCTCTTTGGATAGCAGATTTCCTCATCGTTGCTATTATGGTGAGAAATTACCCGTAACGCTTGGATACTTTGTATTAGATAGGAATAATTGAAACTATATAATTGTGCGAACAAATAGAAATAATAACTTGAAACAATATAATTGCATATAAATAATCAGTACGAAGAATAGATGTACAAGTAAGTTCCAGCGTCTGGAGGGCATCAAGCCACCTCAACATCCCTTCTTTGATGTTGCTGCTGGTTTTAGTTCAGAGTTTTTGCTTCTTCAAGATTGGTGACCTTACGAAGTCTGTCTTACTATTTATCCATAAGTGGAGAGAGAATGTAAAGATTCATGCCACAGGTAAGGTCATTACCACGGAAGAAAAAAGGATAAAGCAATGTTTAGTGTTTGAACGTTGCTCAGCGAGTCGTTTTCCTGGTGTTGAGGAGTTCACAAGATAAAACTGCCGGACTGCGGCTTCAAAGTAAGCGAGTTTAAACTCCAGTCATGTTTTTATTTTCAATTTTGAACAAGTACTCTTGGGAAAATTCTGAACCACCTTATCCCCTCAGACATATTCTAATGATATCATGGCTATTATTCATCAAGAATAGCCGTGGCATTAAGTAACCTAGGAAGGTAGATATGCCATGGAAATGGAACCAAACTAAGCCATCATTCCAAGATAAACGTTAAATCACACATTTGAGATAAGGATAAAAACTTGAAGTTTTATTAGCTTATAAATAATTAGGCTCATTACTTACTTGAAATCATAGAATAACTTAAAAATTGAAATGAATAGCCTTAAAAAGTTTGACATGCTGTAAAATGAAAATTAGTTCTGCATTTTCTCATTATTATCTTTACGCCCAAAAGATTTGTTATCGTAATTTGTACAGATTATCTCAGATGCAAAAACAGCTTTTTTAATACATTATTTAAGAGTAAGATTGATAAATAAATATATGAGGACTAATAATAATAATTTTCACGTTCTCTCAAAGGGACGGTATCAATTGAAAGTTTCTCTTTAACGTATTTCACCAAACGCGTATATGGGGTCGTAAACAAAAATAGGCAAAACTGATTTGGACCAAAAAGCAGTGGAAGAATGTTCTATGATGATAAATTTTGCTCAATAGTTTATTCTGCTAAAATGCTATATGATAGTAGGCCGATTTAGAAAAGATAAAAAAGGTATTTTTCCCAGTTTGCTTTTGACAGATGATTTTTAAGGTGTGGTAAACACTTTCAGTCAAAGTTACGTAAAAATGCTACGAAAACGTGCTATGTAAAAGTGCTACGTAAAAAAAATCAATCTTCTTGTCAATTAGTAAGAGTCAATTATAAGATATATATAGAGTGAAAGGTTTGGTTTGGTTTGGTTTTATGGAATATCAATCATTGTTGGTTATTTAATGCTAAATCCATTTATATATATATATATATATATATATATATATATATATATATATATATATATATATATAAATAGTTATATTTCAAACAAATAAGTTTAGCATGACTAAACAGCTTAAATGTCAAATCTGTTCTATTTCAAACAATTTGAATTAACATAAGTACACTGTCTAAATGTCCAAAATAATTTTTTTTCAAACAATTCAGTTTAGCATAAATGCATAGTTTATTTTTATTTAACACATAGATAAGAGCCTATCTGGGACAGAGTAGATTTGGGAGCGATAGCAATAAAAGGGTACTCAGCATTCCACAAAGCTCTAGCATTACTGGAGCCTCACCCTCAGATTGTTTAGTTTTATATCCAGGACACAAGTTGGGGACGTGTATCCCCTCTACAGAGATACAGTTGGTGCATTCTGCTATCCCAGCCAACTAGGCCATATATAAAGAGAAAAACAGAGTGAGAGACACACCGGGAGATAGATAGATAGATAGATATAAACAGACGCAGACAAATATGAATAAATAGATATTAGTTTATACAAAGATCTTTTATATAATTTTCAGTCAAAACTTCTACTAAATCGGTGATAATAAGAATCAAACCAAGCGTTACATAATTCTTTTAGAGAATAAACTCTCAACCCACTGCCACAATGAAAGGAACTTTCTCTACAACAAAAAGACTGTACCAAATTTTCAGTACAGAATTGATTTTAATGCAGGACATGATGGTCTACAAACGCTCAAAAGAGCAAACCCCATCGATTATTTGTGGTGTACCTTTCAAGACATGTCTGTGACCAAAGGAGTTTGAAAATAAGAAGAGATAGATCTTTTGTATAAAATACTGATGGGATGAAATTCCATTAGAAATATTGAAAAACCACCGCCCTTAAAGTGACCAAACCACAACTACCCCCGTAAATAAAGAAGGCTAACTATATTTTATCATAGACACACTCATTAATTCGTAAATACTTCTGATACATTGATTTGTGTTTAAATTTAAGCGTAAGAAAACACTCGGTTTTTTTCCTTTTTTCCTCGAAAGCTGCTGCGGTGTGACGTGGTCAATCGCTTTCTCTTTTATAAAACGACTCTTCTAATCTTGTACGAAACTCTTATATAACCTCGTATTAATAGCTTGTTGTCAGTTTGTGACAGTGAACGATTCTTCCTATGGGAAACAGCCTGTACGCGTTCATATATATATATATATATATATATATATATATATATATATATATATATATATATATATATATGTGTGTGTGTGTGTGTGTGTGGTAACTGTTGGTCACGTACGTGTAGATATGTGAGTTTGTGTGCGTATTAATTAAAATGTTATTTTACTGTATCATTTATCATAATATCATAAGGGATAATATAGAATTAAATGTTAATATAGAATATAAGAATATGATAAAACATGATATAAAGTATTAAAAAAATAACAACTATTAAAAGGAAAATAAATATCGAATAATGTATATTAAAACACGTATAGTATTATATAGTATGAAATATATTATTAGATACTAAATATGCATATAATATAACATATTTTGAAATATCCAATTAGTGCACTATGAAATATTATTTTATTGTTTAGCTATTTTGATTTTATAATAAAAAGGAAATGCCTTCTAATTACTTATTACTGTTTCTTTCATGTTCAATTAAATAAAAAGATCCCTTTGTCTTATTCTTATTTCAGTCGAGTGAAACGTGTAGTTTTTCAAAGGTTTCATTTAATTATTCACCGAGAACAATTAACTAAAATATTGATTTTAACATAGAAATTGCCATCCAGTTTCAATATCACGTAGCGAGTTACACCTATTGATCAATATTTCAAAATTTATATTTATATAAGGCGTCTTAAAATTGTATACACATGTAGTAAGTTTATTTTCACTATATATATATACACATATATATATATATATAGAGAGAGAGATACGATGATCATTAAAAAAGTTTCCAGCCTTTTTTTCGTATAGGCACTTTTATTGATAGTACAAACATGAAACTTCCCCTTCGAGGTAATCTCCTCCGGCTGCAATGCACTTGTACCGTTCCAAAAACTTATGGAAGAACCCATGGAAGTCCTCTTGTGTGAGCGTGTCAATGACCTTCGTCACAG
>CAUZXS010005321.1:160000-163224 GCA_963585895.1 Sepioteuthis lessoniana | reverse complement strand
TATCTATCTATCTATCTATCTATCTATAAATATATATATATCTGTTTTTATACACACACACACACACACACACACACACACACACACACACACATATATATATATATATATATATATATATATATATATATATATATATATATATATATATATATATATATCCTTTCTCTACTAGGGCTTGGAAGTATTCGTCGCTGTATCTGCTCAGAAATCTTATCGATTACACCACCGATAAACGAAATCAAACAGTTATATTCGCCATCGTGTGTTGACTAACGCACGCACTTTCACGCAAATAAGCAAGCACACGCGCATGCGTGCTGCATATATCACCACAATGCTTTCGGTAAACGCAACTACTACTACTACTACTACTACTACAATTACTACTGCTAACTATTGCTACTATCATCATCATCATCATCACTAAAACTGTTCTTCCTACTACTACTACTACTACAACTACACTTACTAATACTACATCTTTCGTTTTTGCTTCGCTTTTCAAGACGTGTTGAAATCAAACGTCATTCGAACGAAAAAAAAAAAAGACTCCTCCGATGCTTTTGAGCTTTTTAGAAACAGTACACAGTTTTTCCATCCGGGTTATTTCCAACTTTACCCGAACAGAAACACATTTCTTTTATGATCCACTCTTTTAAGTATTTGAAATTATTGTTTTGTTGTCGATACGCACCCGACTGTCAAACGACTTACCCTAACCCCTGTGTAAGAGTAACTTTTCTTTCTCTGTTTCTCTTTTAGTTATATTTCTTTCTTTCTTTCTTTCTTTTTTTTATCTGACTTTATATTTTTTTCTTTTCAACTTCTTTTTTTTTTTTTTTAGTTGTAGACGAACGTGTTATCTTTTTCGTTTTTTTCCTTATTAGCTTTCTAAATTTTTTTGTTTTTACCGTTCTTCTTTTTCCTTTTTACTCTATTAAATATTTAAAAAAAAAAAAAAACAATTCCAGCCCCCACACACACAAAAAAAGTTTTTTCCTGGACAACTTTTCTATTTTTCAACACGTGTTCACACCATTCTATTTTGGATATAACCCTAATATCAACTACCAAGAAAAAAAAAAAAAACACAAAAAGGAGAAAAAAAACCTTTTCATTTTGATTTTCGGTACATTCATCAGTAAATATAGGGTCAATTGAATTTACAAGCATAAAAAGGTAAGTCTTAATCTATATTTTATAGACAGCATAAGGCAGTTCCAATTGAGTGAATTACTTCTTACGTAATTACATCTCAATGAAAAGTACAACTAAGTTGATATATATATATATATATATATATATATATATATATATATATATATATATATATATATCAACTTATATAAATTTGGTTAAAAGGTGTTGAAAACACTCAAAGGACAAATAATTCAGAAGATCTTCATCTTAACTGTTTTGTTCGTACATATATGCGTCGATATATATATATATATATATATATATATATATATATATATTATATATATATATATATATATATATATATATATATATATATACAAATCACTGTGTGTGTGTGTGTGTGTGTGTGTGTGTGTGTTTACCAAGATGTGATAAAATGTAAATTTTTACGAGATGTTTACCAGCATTGAATTCAGAGTTTTCCTTCTTTTAAACTGGTTGTCATAGCAAGCTGAAAGGGATGTTACCAATAGCTGGATCGAGAATAGTTGGATGCCAACCATTCCCTGTCGTATAAGTTTAATGTGAAATGCCGACAGTCTCGTATATGATTTGAACTCAGGTCACCCTGTCCATTTGCTACGATGAACCACCTTACAACATCTGATAGTGACGCTGTAGGTCTTTATTGTCATTACTCCCAGGTCCACTATGAGTATGATTGATCGTACTTAATAAGGTCCAATCTATGGATTAAATATCTGAGAATTATCCATTCTTAAAAAGAGATGCTCAAGACCATATTACTGTGAGTAAAAAATAGTTATCATTACTAATAAAAATTAATCACTTGAACCGTTATAATTGTGATTAAAATATTCGTACCAGGCAAGAACGATTGAAAAAATACTGCTATGTTAAACTTATTTGTATTAGATAGGAATACTTTATGACAGGGAACTGTGAGCCAACAAATGTCAATAAACTAATCATCATCATCATCATCATCATTAGGTCATCATCAGGTCGTGCCGCTAGCACGGATATCCCATTCCCTCTCACGCCAATTCTCCCTATCGCTCATCGCCTCTGGCAGGTCTTCAGGGCTACATCCCGTATCCTCACTTAGCTACTGTATGCGTGTTCGAGCTGGTCGTCCTGATTTTGATCGGCCATATGCGGGGGTCCATAGGAGTACAACTCTTATGAGCTCGTCCCTGTTTCTCCAGCAGTGTCCTTCATGTCTGGTTCGTCTAACTTGGGTAGTTTTCGTGATGGGAGGCAGGTGGCAGTATAGTTGGTGTTTTGTGGGGTGTTGGTGTCAGGACTTGTTCAATAGACTAATAATTGTAATTAAAAATGAATGAAATTAGATACTAAAAGTTTGGCCTAAAATCAAACTATTACAAATCAATCAAAATTGGGCTTAAAATAAACCATAATACTTTTACATTCCATTAATAAAGCAAAACTTCCTGAATTAATTAAATGTATAAAATCGGTATATTTAGTGAAGTATGTTACATGTAAACATTAAAAATATATTTTACAGAAAACTTATATAAAACACACACGAATATATATATATATATATATATATATATATATACATATATATATATATTGGTGAGTGGTGTGTCTAAGGGTTTCTATCCAACAATATATACGTGTCTGTATATGTGTGTGTATCTATCTATCTATCTATCTATCTACTTATATGTATGTGTGTGTGTCTATCATACCAAATATATATATATATATATATATATATATATATATATATATATATATATATATATATATATATTTATGTATGTATATATATCAACATGCATATATATAAATATATTGATATCGATATCAATATATATATATATATATATATAAATCTATCTTTTCAACATATATACTTAAACATGCATATGCGTCTTTATCTAATTTATATATATACATGTATATATATATATATATATATATATATATATATATATATATATATATATATATATTGAGAGAGAGAGACTTGCACAAATTTTACACACACACACACACATATATATATATATATATATATATAT
>CAUZXS010005321.1:115000-155000 GCA_963585895.1 Sepioteuthis lessoniana | reverse complement strand
CACAGTTTAGCTCTATTCAATCCATAGGAACCTATCAGGTGTTACTACTCCGATACAGCGTGGACCTGGGAGCAATGGCAATGAAATGGTACTCAGTATTCCCCAAAGTTCCACCATAACTGGAACCTTAAGATCAGATTATTTTAGTGTCATGTGCAGGACATTCTTTGGGGTAGTTTTACCCCTTTGAAGCTGAAGCCGACTGGACCTGTGCTCCACTTTACCCTTGGTACGTACCTTATAATCATCTCATCATCATCTTGTCGTGCCACGGATATCGCTGAGCCTCTCTCCCCACCTCTCCCTATCGTTCATCGCATCCGGCAGGTCATCGGGGCTACACCCCGTATCCTCACAGAGCTGCTGTATGTAGGTTCGAGCTGATCGCCCTGCTTTTGCCCAGCCATGTGAAGGAGTCCATAGGAGTTCATCACTTAGGAACTCGTCCCTACTTCTCCAGCAGTGTCCTGCATGTCTGGTTCGTCTAACTTGGATAGTTTTTGTGATGGGTGGTAAGTGGCCGTACAGCTGCTGCTTTTTAGGGTATTGCCTCCAGGAACTGTTCGAGCAATATTGAACTTTATAATGATGAGTGTTAACCAAGGAGGTATCGCATATCATTTTTGAGTCTTAGGTATGAGTCGACCTGGGATTGAAACCCGGTCTCCCGCACTTTGGCGAACACTCTACTCATAAAGCCAATATACACAAATCTAAATATGAACCTACATTCCCTAACCTCTCAGTAAAAAAAAAAAAAAAACAATCATAAACGGGTCGACGCATCGTTAAAATGTCAATCGGCTATTGAGTGAGATTTAATTCATGATCATCATATCCTCCTTACAGCATGGATCCTTGACTCTCCTTCACCATCTGTCCCTATCAATTGGTAGTTCCCCTAGACGGCAACAAGTGTCCACACAGTACTGATCAATATAATTGCTTGCTGGTCGGCCAACACTGGTGTGTCCAGTGTAGTAGTTCAAGCAAGAACGTCGCTTATGAGTACGTCTTTATTTTCCCAACAGTATACCACATATCTTGTTTGTCTTACTTGGATGGTTTGTGAGATGGGAGGTAAGTGACCGTACTTTTACTGTTTTTGTGGGTTATAGCTTCCATAATTTGTTTAAAACAACACGTAGCATTTTTGTTTGATTCCCATCAAGCTTTGGAGGTGCCCGTGGTGTAATGGTAATCGTCGTAGGAATTGAACACGACGATACGAGTTCAAATCCTAGACGAGACTGATTGCATTTCACATAGCACTAATACCTTTGGGAAAGGTACGAATCCAATTATTCTCCCTCCAGCTATGGGTAAATAGTAGGACAGACTAGGTTCTTCAGCCTGGGTGAGGCAACTAGTCTAGGAGAAGGGAAACTCTGAATTCAAACCTGTTAAACTCCGCTTAAAAATTGACCTTGTGTCATATCCTGCCCGAGAGGAGGCGTTGGTATATAGGATCAAGCTTTTACGCCATGCTTTTCATCAGAGTCCAGGTAGTGCAGCCATACCGTAGTAGTGAGACAGTCACAGCTTTGAAGGAATACCATTTTAGTT
This sequence comes from Sepioteuthis lessoniana, assembly GCA_963585895.1. Classification (NCBI taxonomy): domain Eukaryota; kingdom Metazoa; phylum Mollusca; class Cephalopoda; order Myopsida; family Loliginidae; genus Sepioteuthis; species Sepioteuthis lessoniana. Next base: position 153,434 of record CAUZXS010005321.1, on the reverse strand, counting down.
TATCATTAAGTTCTCGATTTCCATATGATCGGTAACCTGTCAATAGTACTCCATGTCTTCCCTATGCGTTTTTTGGGATCACTTTCAATTGATGAGATATTGCTGCCGGGGTATGGGAACTAGTCTACTGAATTCAGAGGTGAAGATGACTCAATCTTGTTTATTAAACATGGATTCTTTTTTAAGCTGTATTCACATAAACGTAAATGCCTCTTGCTGTTTGCTCCAGTCAAACGGGATTCGACTTAGGGAGGTGAAATTGCGTAGAATGCTAGATCATCTGCGTTGTCTGAATCTGTTCCTAATTCAGTTTTGTCATCTAATCACTAGTTTTAACCGATTATTTACTGTTTAAAATCTTTTCGGTATTTGGTACGCAGAACGATTTCCATTAAAAATCCAAAAGTATTGGTAAAAAAAAGCTTACCGTTTGGGTGTCTGTTTCAGTTGAGGAGATTATCGCTCGTTTTCTTCCGGCATTATTGATCTGTGTTTGATCTTAGCTAAATCTTAAATTATTGATTGATTGGTTTTATTGGCATGTCCACGGGTCTACAGTTATCATATATATTCTATTTTAGATGGCACTTTGGATCGTTAGTTCGATTTTATGGCATATCAATGCTTGCAGGTTATTTAATGCCAGATCCTGTTTATACATATATATTAGTTGGTTTGATTTTATGATATAGCAACCCTTGTAGTTTATTTAATGCCAAATCCTGTTTAATAGTAAGTAAATTTGGTGACCTTAGTCCAGGGTGACCCGAAGGCTCCCTTTTCAGTAGCTACTACACCGAGATGTATAGGAGGGTGTTACTCCTTTCCCTAGATAGCTTCACTTTACCCTTACCTTATAATGCTAAGTGGTACGCAAGGCAGCATCAACTAACATTTTTTTTAGTCTTTGGTATGACTCGACCTGAACCCCGGTCTCCCGGACCATTGGCGAACACTCAACTCATTAGGCCAATGGCCCAGTTAATCCTGTTTATACATATATACGAAATATTTATAATTTGGTTTGCTTTGGTTTTATGGCATTTCAACCCTTGTAGGTTATTAATTACAAAATCCTTTTTATACTAATCATATCAAATATATATGACTTGTAAACACATTTTGTAGATAACATTTTTAAACGATCCAGTGCCCATTTTTTGTGCACAGTTAAATAGTTTTGTTATGTAACAGTTAAAATTTGATTTTACAACAGTCATTTTTTACACTCATTTAAATATGATTTAAAAGTAATTTTATTTTTAAATGAGATGATATCTGACTTTTTTCACATACAAGTATTGCTATTCTTTCTACACAGTTCATCATCATCATGTCGTGCTTCTAGCACAGATATCCCTGACCCTCTCTCGTCACTTATCCCTATCATTCATCGCGTCTGGCAGGTCTTCAGGGCTACATCCCGTATCCTCACATAGCTGCTGTATGTATGTTCGAGCTGGTCGTCCTGCTTTTGTTTGGCCATATGCGGGGGTCCATAGAAGTACATCACTTATGAGCTCGTCCTTGCTTCTCCAGCAGTGTCCTGCATGTTTGGTTCGTCTAACTTGGGTAGTTTTCGTGATGGGAGGCAGGTGGCCGTTGAGGTGGCCGTTGAGTTGGTGCTTTGTGGGGTGTTGCAGCCAGGACTTCAATATTGCTCGCAACATTCTTGTGTAATTGCCGACTAGCTTCGTCTTCAGCCGTTTAGTTAGCGTCCATGTAGTGCATCCATATAGCAGTATCGATACGACCACTGCCTGGAAAAAACTGCGTTTCATTTTATCGGTCAGGTCTGATTTCCATATGATCGAGAGCCTATCGATAGCTGTATATGCCTTCGTTAGCCGCGTGTCGATGTCTTTTTCGGTTGATGAGACGCTGCTTCCTAGGTAAGTGAATTTGTCTACTAGTTTCAGAAAGGTTCCGTTGTTTTCACTTTTGTGAAGTGGTTACGAGTATTACAATTTAATATTGTTCTTTTGGACACCATTCATTTTCACAAAATTAAAAGATTTCAAAACTGTGCACTCTTACCGATAATTCTAGTTCGTTTATTTGTTTGTTTAGGTTTTATGGCATATCATCTTTTGTATGTTATCTAATTCCTAATCCATTTTCATACAGAAAAGCAGTTCTATTTGAAACAATTCTGTTTAGCATAAGTACACAGTTTAACAGTCGAAAACATTTCTATTTCAAGCTATCCAGTTGAGTCAAACAGTTCTATTTCTAACTATTTAATTTAGTATAAGTATAATTTTTCTTTACAAACAGGCAAATGCCAAAAACAGCTCTATTTCGAATAATTCAGTTTAGCGTAAGTACAGTTTCAATGTCGAAAACAGTTCTATTTCAAACAATTCAGTTAAGCATAAGTACACATTTTACATGTCAAAACAGTTTTATTTCGAGCAATTCAGTTTAGCATAAGTACGCCGTTTAAATATTAGAATAGTTCGATTTCAAGTAATTTAGCTTAGTATAAGTACGCGCTTTTCTTCTATCTGACCAATAGATAGGACCCTATCAGGTGCTACCACGCCAAGCCAGAGCGGACCTGTGAGTGATGGCAACAAAGGGGTACTCCGCATTCCCCAAAGCTCCAGCATTACTGAAAACACACCATCAGAATGATTAGTGTCGTATCTAAAAGACTGATTTTAAAGGGGGTGGGTTACCCCTGTGCAGAGGTGCAGTCGGTGTATTCTACTGCCCCTGCCGACTGGGCAAGAATAGATAGTTAAAGAATATTGATCTACGCATTTTAAACACATGGGTAAGAGAAATCAGTTTAGTTTTTATGAACAAGAATGGGCATTGAATACCCCTTCAAGGGTTGATATGCAATCAAGTGTGTCCAAACAGTTGATTTATATTGAATATAAGTATTATTGCTTGACAGCATTACCCGAAATCATATAATTGCATACAATCAAATGATTAATAATTAATATTATCAACGATAGTTGAAACCATTTAATTGTGTGCAAACAAATTGGGTCTGCCTCGTTTAAAAATAATGTTGCCAACAAACTATTCGCTTAAAAATTCCCCCATATATATATATATATATATATATATATATATAAGTAAAGACTTCTATGAAATCAAACATATATATATATATATATATATATATATATATATATATATATATGTAAGATTTTTGTATTAAATAACCCGCAAGGGTTAATATGCCCTAAAACGCAACCGAACCAAACTAATCAGTTTAATTTAAGTTGTAATTATAAGAAAGCAACAAGGACTTCCATTGGTACTGTAATGGTTAACGAGCTGGACTGCGGAATCGTAGTAATCGTGTTCGAAATCCATTCGCGCTATTAAATTAACCCGCTGACAAATACCGTTAAGAAAGGCATGAACCCCATTATCCTCCCAACTATGGGTTAAATAGTACCAGTACTGTCCTTCTAGAAGGATGGATTTGGCATTAAATAACCTACAAAGGTTGATATTCGAAGAAACCAGACTTCTACTCGTGCGCAAAAAATAATTAACTAAAATTTTAAGATATAGATACAGTGAATGTGATTCTCTTACTTCAGCACGTAAAATAACCCTAGGCAGGTCGACATCTTAAAATCGATCTACGAGGTGCATACGATAAGTTTCCAGACTTTTCGTACAAGCATTTGAAATTGTCTTTGACTCTTGAAAATTAAGTATGTTATTGCTATACACGTTATGAGGTGACTGGCTAATTTTTATGATTTCAGGTTCAAATGAACAGCTACAGCAGGAATCGGAATGCACCCTACTAAAGCCTTATTTTCACAGCTGGTGAATTTCAAAAATGCAATCTGGCAATTTAGAAGAACGATATGCAATCAAATTCCGTATTAAACTTGGAAAAATGCCACAGAAACGTATGGAATGCTTCAGACTGGTTTTGGAGCATCTTGCATGAATGGAGTATCAGTCTTTGAGTGGCATAAGAGATTCAAGGAAGGCAGGGAGTCTGTGAGGGATGATGAGAGGTGTAACGAAGTCAATACACCAGATTGGCCAAAGGGTTAGGGTTAGGGTTACTATGCTAAGGTTTTAAAGGAGAGATTTCGTCGGAAGAGGCCATCACTCTTCAAATCGGGTCAGTGGCATTTCCACCAGGACAATGCATTTTTCCACAACCCCATCCTTGTCACAGACTATTTGACCAAGATAGGCATCAAGACAGTTCCTCACCGTCCATATAGTCCAGACCTTGCTCCCTGTGACTTTTGGTTATTCCTTAAGCTCAGAGGCTGTCGTTATGAGACAAGTGAGGAGATAAAAGAGGCCGTGACGAAGGTCATAGGCACACTCACACAAGAGGACTTCTATGGGGCCTTCCAGAAGTTGTTGGAACGATAGAACAAGTGCATTGCAGCCGGAGGAGATTACTTCGAAGGGGGCTAGAGTTTCATGTGTGTACTTTTAATAAAATTGCCTATAGGAAAAAAGTCTGGAAACTTATCGTATGCACCTCGTATCAAACCAACTTTATTTATAGAATAAATTGCAATTTAGTAAATATTTTAGGTATCAAGAGCGTACTTAATGGTTTGACAATTAGGGTGTACCAGATCCAAAAAAAACCGTGTGGTTGTCGTTGCGGCGTAGTGGCTAACGTGCTGGACTGGGACATTAGAGTATGTGAGTTCGAACTCTAGTTGCACAATTACTTTCACTTTCGGACTTATTCTCTCGGAAAAGGCATGAACTCCCCTATCAAAACATCTAAAGTTTAGATAATACCGCTGCTGTTCTTCGACAACGATTACTTTGGCATTAAATAACCCACAAAAGTTGATATTCTATTAAACAAAGAGACCTTAAATAGTACCACTGCTTTTCTACAAGGATGGCTTTGGCATTAAATAACCAACAAAGGTTGATATTCTATTAAACAAAGAAACCTCAAATAGTAAAACTGCTTTTCTATAAGGACGGCTTTAACATTAAATACCCCCCAAAAGTTGATATGCCATCGAACAAAGAAAAGAAACTAAAGTAACCAACGCACTATGAGCCTCAAGCTGTAATTTTTTCTTTTTTTTTTTCTTCCTTTTTACAGTCTCTTCAAATCGATCAATGACTTACTGCTAAAATATTTTAACTGCCAATTCTTCTAGTTCAATCAATAAAGTCCGATATATATATATGTGCGTGCGTGCGTGCGTGCGTGCTTGTGTGTGTGTTTTCTTCATGTATGTATTTTGAGACATTGAGAAACAAGTGTCTGGTGAAAGTTGTATATATATATATATATATATATATATGTGTGTGTGTGTGTGTGTGTGTGTGGTTTCTTGATTGGCTGGTGTTAATTGAATATATTTCAAATCCTTATAAAATAGAAGAGAAAAGAGAGAGAGAGAGAGAGAGAGAGAGAGAGTGAGTGAGATAGAGAAAGATAGGAAGAAGAGAGAGAAAGTTCCTTTGTTTATTTAGTTTATATATTTACGGCATATCAACTCTTTATGGGTTATTTAGTATTGAAATTTGATTCATTTGTCAATGTTTCATTGTAATAGAGGAGGATAACAGAGAGAGAGAGATAGGGAGAGAGGGTACAAAAGAAAGAAAGAAAGAAAGAAGAGGAGAGAGTGAAAGATGATAAGAGGCGGAAGAGAGAGAATGAAGAGACAAGGAGAAAGAAAGAAAGAAAGAAAGAAAGAAAGAAAGAAAGAAAAGGAGAAAGAAGAGGAGAAAGAAGAGGAGAAAGTGAAAGAAGAGAAGAGGAGATAGAAACGTACTAAAAAAGAGATAAATAGAAAGAAAGAAAGAAAGAAAGAAAGAAGAGGCGGGAGAGAGAGAATCAAGAGAAAAAGAGAAAAACATAGTAAAAGAAAGAAAGAAAGAAAGAAAGAAAGAAAGAAGAGAGGAGAGTTAAAGGTTTGGGTCGCTTTGGTTTATTTACTTACCGGTAAATCAACACCTCTTGGGTTATTTAACGCTGAAATATTATTTATTAACTTTTACTGATTATAATCACACACGCACACGAGCGCACACGAGCGCACACTTCCTTTTTTGGTTTGGTTTGATTTCAACTATTTGTTTTATGGCATATCAACCACTCATGAGTTATTTAATGTAAATGTTTAATTATGATGACAACTTTATATTTTCAATGTTTCATCACAATCATTTTTTATAACCCTTTTCTTCATTTGTCTGTAATAATGTTTGCAAATGATTATCGTCGATCCTGGATAAAATGCATTCGTATTCGATACAGATAATTTTAACACAGTCGTATGGTTTCAAGTATTCCTGTCTTATACTACTTAGCCCAATCGGCTAGGGCTGTAGAATACACCGATTACATCTCTACAGATTGTAAGCACCCCCCACCTCAACGAGTGTCCTGGATAAAACACGAAACAATCTGATAGGCAGGCTTCATCCTTGGAGATTTGGGGACTGTGAAGTACCCCTTGTTTGCCATAGCTCCCTGGTCCATACTGACTTGGTGTGGTTGTATCTGATAGCGTCGTATCTATGGCTCAAATCGTGCTGTTTGACATTTAAACTGTGTGCAAACAAATGACTCGAATTAAAGTGAATTGTTAGAAATAGAACTATTTGTCCATTTTTCTGTGTATAAACAAATGACTGTCTAAATGAATGTTTAGTGATACATAGCAATACTTGGAACCATTTTACTGTGCAAATGAATGAATAATATTGAATTAATTAAAAAACTATTAAATGGCAATCGGTGTAAACATTTGACAGTCTGAAACTAATGATTAATATTGAATAGAATAATGAGTGTTAAAAAGCAATAATTGAGACCATTTAACTGTGTAAAAACAATAGCGATACAATTACTCCAAAATCATTTAAGAATAAAATTACCTGTAAACTATTCTCTTACAAATCACAAATTAAACGTATGATCAAAAATGTTAACCAACAAAATAAACAGTGTACTACTCCATCCAGTCAACAAACATATATCAAACTTTTTTATCGTAACCAAATGCACTACAATTATAAATCCGATGAAAAAAAAAAATATATATATATACATGTATATGTGCACATTTAAATGTGTGGAAATAAATGATTGATGTTATATTCTTACTTTTACACAGCAATACATGCCCAGTCGGCTGGGGCTGTAGAATACACCGACTGCTTCTCTGCAGAGGGGTAAGACCCCCACTAACGAGTGTCCTGGATATGACACTAAACAATCTGTTGGTGAGGTTCCAGCACTGCTGGAGCTTTGGGGAATGCCGAGTACCCCTTCATTGCCATCGCTCCCAGGTCCACTCTGGCCCGGAGTGGTAGCACCTGATAGGGCCCTATCTATGGGTTAAATAGAACTAACAGCATACTTATGCTAAACTGAATTGAGTAAACTAAATTGCTTGGAATAGAAACGTTTTTGACAATTAAACCGTACTTATACTTAAACTGCGCGCTTATGCTTAACTGAATTATTTCAAATAGAACTGTTTTTCGACATTAAAACTGTATTTACACTTAACTGAATTATTACATATAACTGCTTGAATAGTTTGAAATGGAAATGTTTTTGACAATTAAACTGTGTACTTATACTAAACTGAACAATTTTCAATAGAACAGATTATTTACATAAAAATGGATTTGGCGTTAAATAACCTACAAAGGTTGATATGCCATAAAACCAAACAAACCAAACCAAACCAAACACAGCAATACTTGAAATATGTATGCCAAAAGAAAAAATGAGCTCAGGGTCGTTTAAAAATGTTATCAACAAAATGTGTTTACAAATCATCTATTAACTCTATAAGAATGAAGCAGATTTTGCATTAAATAACCTACAATAGTTGATATGCCATAAAACTCAACCAAACCAAATCATATATATTTCATAAATATGTCTAAACAGGATTTGGCATTAAATAACCTACAATGTTTGATATGCCATAAAACTCAACCAAACCAAATCATATATATTTAATAAATATGTCTAAACAGGATTTGGCATTAAATAACCTACAATGTTTGATATGCGATAAAACTCAACCAAACCAAACCATATATATTTAATATATATGCATAAAGAGGATTTGGCATTAAATAACCTACAATGGTTGATATGCCATAAAACTCAACCAAACCATATATATTTAATATATATGCATAAAGAGGATTTGGCATTAAATAACCTACAATGGTTGATATGCCATAAAACTCAACCAAACCAAACCATATATATTTAATATATATGCATAAAGAGGATTTGGCATTAAATAACCTACAATGGTTGATATGCCATAAAACCTAACCAAACCAAACCATATATATTCAATATATATGCATAAAGAGGATTTGGCATTAAATAACCTACAATGGTTGATATGCCATAAAACCTAACCAAACCAAACCATATACATCTAATATATATGTATAAACATGTTTTGGCATTAAAAAAACATACAAGGGTTGATATGCCATAAACCTAACGAAATCAAAGCTAATAATATGGTCATAAGAAATTATTTCTATTTAATACTCATTTCCTTGCTCACGTTTTCATGGATTTAAGTAAAAATAATAATTTTTAGTAAACAATTATAGCTTCAATTAACTATCCTTAATACAAATCATCCTTAGTTTTATAGCATCAAGTATTCCTATCTAATACAAATAATTTGCACACTGTTGTACGGTCACCGACCCATTGGCTTTGTGGTAGAGTGTTCGCCAATGGCCCGAAAGACCGGGGTTCAATCTCAGGTCTAGTCATACCAAAGACTAAAAAAGCGATACTTGATACTTGCTCAGCACTCGGCATTGTAAGGTACGTTTCAAGGGTAAAGTGGAGCAATCCAGTGAAAGGAGTTGTACCCTCCGCTACACCTCGGTGTAGTAGCTATTAAAAAGGGAGCTTTCAGGTAGTCTTCGAGTACAGTTGCCAACTCTACTTATTTACTGTATGGTTGCAAGTACTCCCACCAAGTACAAATAATTTCCACACATTTGTATGGTTTCAAGTATTCTTATCTAATACAAATAATTTCCTCACATTTGTATGGCTTTAAGTATTCCTATCTAATACAAATAATTTCCACACAGCTGTATGTTTTCAAGGTTTGGTTTGTTGGGTTTTGAGGCATTTCAACTTTTGTAGGTTATTTAACGACAAATCCATTTTTATGTAAATACTTTGTTCTATTTAAAACAATTCAGTTCAGCATAAGTACACAGTTTAATTGTCAAAAATATTTCTATTTCAAACTATTCAAGCAGTTATTTGTAACAATTCAGTTAAGTGTAAATACAGTTTTAATGTCGAAAAACAGTTCTCTTTCAAATAATTTAGTTAAGCATAAGCACGCAGTTTAAATGTAAGTACGGTTTAATTGTCAAAAACATTTCTATTTCAAGCTATTCAGTTTACTGAATCAATTCAGTTTAGCATAAGCATGCTGTTAGTTCTATTTAACCCATAGATAGGACCCTTATAAGGTGCTACCACTCCGGGCCACAGTGGACCTGGGAGCGATGGTAATGAAGGGGTACTCCGCATTCCCCAAAGCTCCAGCATTGCTGGAACGTCACTATTTAGTGTCATATCCAGGACACTCATTGGGGGTGTGTCTTATCCCTCAGCCGAGAAGCAGTCGGTGTATTCTACAGCCCCAGCCGACTGGACAATGTAGGGTTTCAAGTATTCCAATCTAATACAAAAAATTTGCTCACAGTTGTATGGTTTCAAGTATTCCTATCTAATACAAATAATTTCCACACAGTTGTATGGTTTCATGTGTTCCCGTCTAATTCAAATAATTTCCACACAGTTGTATGGTTTCTAGTATTCCTATCTAATACAAATAATTTTCACACAGTTTTATGACTTCAAGTATTTTTATCTAATACTAATAACTGTATGGCTTCAATTATTTAGTTTTATTTAATAATAGTAATTTGTTTGCACACATTTTTATGATTTCAAGTAACTAATAATAATCTCTAGCAAACATTTGTAGCTTCAAGTTACTATTTTTCAGTCAAATAATTAAAGTCCCTGATGTATCGTGTATTCCTATCGAATACGATTAGATTTTAAACAGATCTTTTTGACCAGTACATTGAACTTTAACAGACATTACCACTTCGGGTCCGAGTCGACCTGGGAGTAATGACGATGAATATTTGCCTTGCACTACACAGATTTTTCGAACAGAAGCTTTTTCATAAAGTACAGTTGAGTGTTTTAGCTTGAACATCCTCTTTTCGGGGTGTAGGGGAGTCTTACAATGGAGAGGAGTCTTATTGGGGATACACTGAACGTATTCTAAGCCCCGAAATTTAGAGAATATAAAAACTGGCGGCGTGGTTGTCATGGCAAAGTAATTAGAAGCGTAATTATATTTACAAATCATTGTTAGAATAATCTTATAACATACACCAACAATAATCTTATAACATTAACCTATAGATTTTTTTCCTTAATTAAAAACGTTTTCCAAATCATAATCTGATGAAAAGTCAAAGATTATATTAGATATACAGGATATTAAAAAAATGATGTCTTTTCGTAATCTAATGACTATTTTTCATTTAAATGATATCAGATTTTAACAATATGTGTAGAAACGACTCAAAATTCTATTTTTACTGTTTAATGTTTTTTTTTTCTTTCTTTTTATGTATAAAAAAGACATTTTCTAGAAAAGAAAAAAAAATGTTTAAACATTAAACAGAATTTTCACTTGTTTCAACTCTTGCAATTGAAATTTGAGATCATTTAAACAACAACTGAACTAGTTATCAGATTACAAAATAATATCGATTTTTCTGAAACATCCAGTACATTTCAAATGAGTTTCAGAAATGTATTTTTAAAAACGACACTCAGAGTACACAGGTTAATAAACACTTTATTTTTAATTTTTTTAAAATTACAAACTTAGTGTTATTCATTTTGATTTGGTTTTGTTTGATTACATGTTATGGCGTATCAACCCTTGAGGGTTATTTATTGCCAAATATTATATATATATATATATATTGCCAAATATCATTTATATATATATATATATATATATATATATATAGCCAAATATCATTTAATTTTTAAGTCTCTTTGGACTTGTGGGCCGGTGCCAAGTCCTGCTGCCACACCCAGAGTCTGCCACCGGCCACCTGATTGCACCAAGGGATCACCACACTCTTCAGCACATCAAGGTACACTTTGGTGTTGACTTTCAAGCCGACTTCGAAGATGTGAGGTGGCATGATGTGTCCCTTACTTGAAACCATACCAAAGACCATAACTGTTTTCATCACCCTGGGCACGTCCCTGTTATTCGTGGCAATCCAGATTTGCATTTTGAGGGTGCTGGCAATGCTCCTGTTATCATAACTTGGATCGGTAGAGAGCATGAGTTGTACAGCGGCGCATCTCCGATCTCGCTCGTTGAACATTAGGTCACTTTCAGACATGATAGAAGGCTCCTATCGCTCTTAGGATTTGTACACAACTGGCCAACTAGTAGATGGTCTGTAACGAAAAAAGAAAACCAGTTTTCATTAAACGGAAATGGAATCATGTCGTCTTTTCTAGGGCGTCAATTTTATCGTTCCACCCTGTACTAAATAATTGCTCCAACTCACAGAAATGTTGCCCACTCGGCTGGGGTTGTAGAATACACTGACTGCATGTCTGCAAATGGTTAAGACTCCCACAACTGCATACTTATGCTAAACTGAATTGTTTGAATTGGAACTGTTTTTGTATGCTAAACTGAGTTGTCTGAAATAGAACTCTTTTTGACATTGAAACTATACTTACGCTAAACTGAATTGTTTGAAATAGAACTGTATTGACATGTAACTGTGTGTAAACAAAAACCATACTTATATTACACTGAATTGTTTGAATTATAACTGTTTGACTAAACTGAATAGCTTGAAATCGAAATGTTTTTGACAATTAAACTGTGTACTAAGGCTAAACTGAATTGTTTTGAATAGTACTGTTTACTAGTATAAAAATCGATTTGGCATTAAATGACCTACAAAGGTTGATATACAATAAAATACAAACAAACAAACATCACCGAAATGATTTCAGATATAGTCAATGATAAAATAATTATATTTGACCGATAGACGGGAACCTAAAAAAGATTATCACTCTTATAAAAAGTTGACCTGGGAGTAATTGCAATGAAGGGTTTCTCCACATTCCTTCTAATCTGATGCAGATGAATTATGGGCTGCGTTTTCAATAGCCCCAATCGACTCAGCTGTAGGAGTTATTTGATATCTGTACCTCTTTTTATACGGTAGGAATCAAAACAGTAGTCATTTTCTAGCCAAACACGCCTTAACATATCTTTATCTACAGTAACAACAGCTTTTGAGATGGTTTTTTTTTTTTCTGGTCGACCGACAGATGTTGCTGAAAGCCCAAATGATAAAATCTATGTCGCTCTCCAGAAAACTGAGTATCGTGATCATCGATGTCATTTAGGCATATATATATATATATATATATACGCGTGTGTGTGTGTTGTTAAATAAATTTCTGAAACTGTTTTTATCATTATTTACTCATCTTCACTTAATTCAGCATGAAGCCAAATGTATAGGGCGGTCGTAGCGCAACGGTTATAGTCAGAGAAATAGATTTAGCTACACGTGTTCAAATCGTGAAGAAGGCTATTTGTATTTCACTTTTGGTTAATATACCTCGTGGTAAGTACTCTTAAAACTAATCATCCCCCAGCCACGGGTAAATAGTAGGGCAACATGGTATGGTAACCAGGCAAGCAGAAGGAAAACTGAATTCAAATCAAACCTGGAGAGGGATGAGATTCGATGTCTATTCCCTCACACGATGCACTACAGGAGTAGAGACCCCCAAGATCAAACCAGTTAACGGGATAAGTTTTTTTAATAGGGCACCTAGTTATAATCTAAGTCGTTAGTAACCCCCAAGACCAAACCAGTTAACGGGATAAGTTTTTTTAATAGGGCACGTAGTTATAATCTAAGTCGTTAGTGACCCCCAAGACCAAACCAGTTAACAGGATAAGTTTTTTTTAATAGGGCACGTAGTTATAATCTAAGTCGTTAGTGACCCCCAAGACCAAACAAGTTAACGGGATAAGTTTTTTAATAAATCACCCAGGGTTGATACGCCGTAAACTAAAACAATGGCCCAACCAACCAATTCTGATAGTTTCTTCGAGATATCGTCTGCTTCTTGTCTTTTTTTTTTAGTATTATTCCATTTTCTTTCATCCGATCTATTGGCATTCATAGAACGTACTGGAAACTTCTAAAGAAACGGAGATGAACTCATAAATCATAAAATATCAAAAATACCCGAATTGTCTTGAATAAAACTAAAATTGTTTTGCTATGTTTTCTGTAATAAGGTCTTTCTAAAATTATTTGATTAAAGATAATTTGAAATTCCAGACGATTCAATTTCTAATTTGTTTTGCTTATGTTGTTACTATGTTTCTGTCAACCTCCATCATACAGTCTCCCTTAGGTGCACAATCAGATAAAAGAAGCCAAATGATGAATTGCAAAAAGATAATGGCAGCTCTAACCTTTTTTGCCAAGGTTGAAAATCAACTAAAAATGAATTCTTCTCAAACGGTATTCGCAGAATTTTCTTTAAAGATCGGCCAGTCAGTTGGGACTACAGAAGACGCCGACTGCATCACTGCAGAGAGGTGAGACTCCCCTAACGAGTGTTCAGGATATAACACTAAACAAGCTGCTGCTGAGGCTTCAGTAATACTGGAGCTTTTGGTAATGCAGAGAACCCCTTTATTGCCATTTACCCAGGTCCATTCTGGCCTGGAGTGGTAGCACCTGATAGGGTCCCATCTATCGGTTAAATAGAACTATGTGCTGAACTGAATTGTTTGAAATTAACTGTTTTTACACTTAACTGACTTTTTAAACCACGTACTTTTGCTAAACTGAATTGCTTGAAATAGAACTGTTTTGACATTCAACTGTGTTAAAATATTTATACCAAACTAAATTGTTTGAAATATATGTTTTTTGCATTTAAACTGCGTACGTATGCGATACTGAATTGTTTAAAATAGAATTTTTTTACATTTAAACTGTATTTGTTTGAAACAGGTTTGGTTTGGTTTCTTTGTTTAATGGCATATCAACCTTTGTAGGTTATTTAATACCAAAGCTATTCTCCTAGAAGAACATTAGGAGTACTATTCAATCCATAGCTGGGAGGATAAGGGGTTCATACCTTTCCCAAGGGCATTTGTCCGAAAGGGAACGTAATAGCGCGCCTGGAGAACGAACTCGCGTACTACGATTCCGCAGTCCATCGCTTTAACCATTACACCACGAGGACACCCCCAGTTTGAAACAGAGCTGTTTTGACTTTTAACTGTGTGTAAACAAAAAAACCATATTTATTCTAAACTGAATTGTTCGAGACTTTTATTAAAATGACTAAACTCGGCATTACATGTCTCGAAAAGGGTTGATACGCTATAAATTAAAACAGCTAACCAAAATCTTTTTAAAAAATTAATTATTCTAAGAAGTTATCCCGTGGGCTCCTATGCGCTGACACAGCCGACCAGTTAAGTTTTATATTCATCAGCTTTGAGATGCATTTATGGTGTAATAGTTACCGTCTAATTCCAGGACAAGTCTGCTTGCATTCGCCCAGCGCTTATACCCATGGGAAGGTTATGCACCCAACTATACTCTCTCCGGGTATAGATAAACAGTAAGGTGTAATAATACCCGCTTCTGCAGCTCTTTGCATAAGTTACTAAGTCCCCGTCGAGAACTTATGTGGGGCCGGATCAAGTGAGAATCGGGTTCACAGAGAAAAGAACAAAAACACAACAACAACTTGTGGGTAAAACGTCAATGGAGGGTGGGGAGCGTGTAACTCTTTGTGGATAATTAATTCTAGTTTGAGTTTCGGCTGGCAAAAGATTATCTTAACTAACTGGGTCCGGCTGGTAATGTCGCTGTTCGTTGCTTCTTTGTTCCGGCCTAA
The DNA here is from genome assembly GCA_963585895.1 of Sepioteuthis lessoniana. NCBI lineage: Eukaryota > Metazoa > Mollusca > Cephalopoda > Myopsida > Loliginidae > Sepioteuthis > Sepioteuthis lessoniana. The sequence goes on along the minus strand of CAUZXS010005321.1, from coordinate 138,409 downwards.
TCAACTTTCCTCGAACCCAAACTAAGTCTGACTGCTTGGACCCAAAATGCACCTGTATATATACAGAATGTTTCACTATTATTTCCGGCTAATGGGACACCCACGAATAAACCCATAACTTTTTGGGGGAGCCATTTCTCTCTTAAATAAACTGGACATAAAAATATTTCCTAGACTGGCCGTCTCCGATACAGGGACATTAAATTCAGACCCTTTTAAGTTTTTGACCAATACCCGACAAGTACTTAACACTTACCCACGTCCGTGGCCATATGTATAAACATTTTCTTATCTAGATATCCTTAATCTAGTTGATGGGTTTTCCTAACTTGAAATTTGATACCCAGGCCGAATCTAACTCATTTTGCCACATATATATGTGCGTATATGTGTGTGTGTGTATGTAGGTGTGTGTGTGTGCGCACACATGTGCGTGAGCGTATATATATATATATATATATATATACACACGCACACATGTATGGGTGCACACACACGTGTGTATACATTTATGTGCATTTATGTGAGTTGGATAACTCATAGTGTCACAAAGGCTGAGTAGGCTCTTTAGCTTTGGTATATCAACCAGTCACTTGTTAAACCCTTCTTAAAAATTGCATTCTACTCGTCTGAAGGGGTTGATATATATATATATATATATATATATATATATATATATATATATATATATATATATATATTCAGGTTTGTGTGTTCATTAGATACTGGCTTGAGGACCAGTCAAGACCAATGGACAATAGGGACTGACGGTAAGGGAGTCAAAGGAATCGGTGCAATCAGCACGATTTAATGAAGGCGATTATATATATATATATAAATATGTTTGATTAAATAATAAAAACACATTTTGTCTATATAATTTTATTAACATCCTTTCAAGTTTCCTGATAAGTGTCTTGGTTTCGGGTTGGAGTTGGTGGATGAATTCACCAAAATTGTTCCGAGCGCTTTTGGACATTTCATAGGCCATCATCAGGGGTTGTTTGTAGATATAAAGATTGTTTTTAAAAAGAGTCTTAGAAAGTTTTAAGGTTTGTTTAACATAATAAAATTACGTAAATGCAGATGTGGATAAAACTAAGTTGCTGATGAATTTAAAAAACAGAACGCTATCAACGGAAATTGAATATTATCAAGAAATATGGAATATCTAAAAAAAATAAACAAAGAACAAAATAAATATTCCATATTTCGTTATAATATTCTATTTCCGTTGATAGCGTTCTGTTTTTTAAATTCATCAGCAACTTAGTTTTATTCGACTCTACGTTTACGTAATTTTGTTATGTTATAAAGACCTAAAAATTTCAAAAACTCTTTAAAAAAAACAATCTTTATATCTACAAACAACCCCTGATGATGGCCTATGAAAGGTCCAAAAGTGCTCGGAACAATTTTGGTGAATTCATCCACCAACTCCAACCCGAAACCAAGACACTTATCAGGAAACTTGAAAGGATCTTTATTATATTATATAGAAAAAATGTGTCTTTAATATTTAATCAAATATGCTTAAATGAAAGACTGCTGTCCAACTACACACACACACGTGCACACGTATATATATATATATATATATATATATATATATATATATATATGTAATATTCAGTCAGCGTCCGAAGACAATGAATGTCTATTAATCGCGGATAGAATATATGAGGAATTTCAAATAAATCTGTGGGAGTGGCTATTGTTTTATATTCCCAGTCCAGTTTAATATGATAAAAATCACATACAGAGCGTGTACAATGCAACTAGAAGAAAACTCAAACCTTGTCAAACTGTCATTATAAATTATATATTTCAGCGAAGAATATCATTGTACTCTTCGTCTCATCCGATAACTCCACACGTTTAATTTGAGGTTGAAAAACAGCGAATATGGATTACAGTCTATATATGTGGATGAAAAAAAAAAAAAAAGGAACGCAAAAACCATATAGATTTAAAATCTCTAGCGAAATTAAAGCGGGTTAAAAAAATTAAGTATTAGAAAAAATTTTAAAAATAAAGCAGGAAAGGGTGTTCCTGTAAATTAACGCTTCCACGTTTGAACATATGCTAGATTTTTCCTAGCAGATGGAATTTTATGAATAATGTATCCTTGTAAACCAAACGATTATCTTGATATGTTTTTCCGTTTATTTTTTTTACATGAATTAATTTCCTAAGCTAATGGAGTCATAGTCTTTCATGAGTCGAAAGTATTTGGTCATCCGCCAAATTTTTTTTCTCGTCCTAAATGAGTTATTTTTAATGAAACATGTTATGTACTACTATAAGTATTAGACACTAATCTTCCTGAGCTATATTAAATTCAAATTTGGAGGTGCCTGTGGTGTAATGGTTATCGTCGTTGGAATTGGACACGGCGACACGAGTTCAAATCCTGGACGAGATTGATTGCATTTCACATAGCACTAATACTCTTGGGAAAGTTATGAATCCAATTATTCTCCCTCTAGCTATGGGTAAAATAGTAGGGCAGATTGTATTCTTCAGCCTTGGTGAGGCAACTAGGAGAAGGAAAACTTTGAATACAAACCTGTTAAACCCCGCTTAAAAATTGATCTTGTGTCATATCCTACTCGAGCGGAGGTGTTGGTAAATATGTATATTAAATTCAAATTAAACCAAAATATAGGGGGTGTCCTCGTGGTGTAAAGGTTAAAGCGATGGACTGCGGAATCGTAGTAAGCGAGTTCGTACTCCAGTCGCGCTATTACGTTCACTTTCGGGCAAATACCCTTGGGAAAGGTATGAACCCGCTTATCCTCCCAGCTATGGGTTGAATAGTACCACTACTGTTCTTCTAGGAGAATGGCTTTGGCATTAAATAACCTAAAAAGAGTTGATATGCCATTAAACAAAGGAACTAAACCAAACCAAACCAAACCAAAATATACAAAATATTTCTTAAACTTTTCCTCCATCAAAATGACCATCTTTGACCGCTTCACAGACTCTCGGCATTCTTTCCACCAAAGACTTGCGGTAGACTGAATATACATTTGTCCAGCTTTCTGGCAAGTGTTGCCACAGGTGAGCCGCACTTGTGAGTTGTTTAGCTCTAATTCTTCGATCACTCACATCACTTAAATCCGCTAGTTGCACCAGCCAAGATATCAGTTGATAGACGTACTGTTCCTCTTTGCTTTTTTATGTACCTCTGGCAGAGTTTACTTATATGCTTTGGGTCACTATCTTGCATGAGTATAAATCCTTTAGCTACAAGCTTCGTTCCGTCGAGACCCAAACTGATCAGATCCGAAAAATACAACTGCTCTCAGAGACAGTTGAACCTCCACTGTTTGTCTTTTTTCAAAATCCTAAAATTCTCAGGCCATCTCTTTCGAGCGTGACGTCATCCACCCACTCAATCCACTCCAGCGGCGCTTCCAAACCTATTTCCTGTCAGCGAGTTTATTCACAGATGATGATTGTCATATCCTTTCCGCGCAGGTTTGCGAGTGCACCGTCTGACTAAGAAACCTGAACCAAGAGACATCGAGCCTTACCTAATTCATTTTACGAGGTTGAATGTGAGTCATTTTATTGCGAAATTCACCTTATTTATTCAATGACTCTTTGATAGATAGATAGATAGATAGATCTGAATAGACTCAGATAGATAGATATGAGCAGACTCAGATCGGTACATTGATCTAAACAGACTGAGATAGATAGATAGATAACCTTGACGAATACGCTGAATGCATTCACTGCAGACTGATAAGATTCTCCTTAAAAGAGTTGTCCTGGGTTTGAGGCAATGCAGCATCCAAGATAGAAGTTTCAGTTCTGGAGGTCTTGGGGCATGGAATCCCACCTTCGTTGCCATTAATCCCAGACCCAGTCTAAGCTGCTTTATTAATACTTTTGAGGCACCAGCTATAAGTCAAATTGATCAATTTTGAAATTATCTGTACCAGATAGGAATTTATGAAGCCGTATTACTATATCGAAATTATTTGTATCAAGAATAGTTACATCAATCTAGAATCGTTTTGAAAGAATTATTATTTTCTGTTACTTGAAACCATATAAATGTCTGCAAGTTATATTTATAAAATAAGAATATTTGAAACCATAAAACAGTATGCAAACAAATTTTGCCCTGTCGGCTGGAGCTGTAGAATACACCGACTGCATCTTTGCAGAGGGGTTAAGACTCCCCCAACGAGAGTCTTGTGGCCTAGTCAGCTGAGGCTGTAGAATACACCGACTGCATCTTTGCAGAGTCGATACTGCTGTATGGATGCACTACTTGGACGCTAACAAAACCGCTCGAGAAGAAGCTAGACGGCAACTACACAAGAATGTTGCGACCAATATTAAACAAGTCCTGGCGGCAACACCCCACAAAGCACTAACTATATGGCCACCTGCCTCCCATCACGAAAACTATCCAAGTTAGACGAACCAGGCACCCAGGACACTTCTGGAGGAGCAGGGATGAGCTCATAAGTGTTGTACTCCTATGGACCCCCACATATGGCTGACCTAAAGCAGGACGACCAACTAGAACATACATAGAGCAGCTGTGTGAGGGTACAGGACATAGCCCTGAAGACCTGCCAGAGGCGATGAACGAATGGGAAAAGTGGCGAGAGAGGGTCAGGGATATCCGTGCTAACGGCACGACATGATGATGATGATGATGATGAAAACTCCCCCAACGAGAGTCTTGTGGCCAAGTCGGCTGAGGCTGTTGAATATATCGACTGAATCTCTGCAGAGGGGTAAGACTCCTCCAACGAGTGTCCTTGATATGACACTAAAGAAGCTGAAGGTGAGGCTTCCGTAATGCTGGAGCTTTGGGGAATGTGGTGTACACCTTCATTGACATCGCTCCTAGGTCCACTCAAACCCGAAATGATATCACCTGATCGGGTCCTATCAATGAGTCAAATAGAACTAAACTGTGTACTTATGCTAAACTTAATTTCTTGAAAAAAGCTGTTTTGAGATTGAAACTGTACTTATTCTAAACTGAATTGTTTGAAATTGAACTGTTCTGACATTCGATTGTGTGTAAACAAAAACTAAACTAATACTAAATTGAATTGTTTGAATTAAAGCTGTTTCACTAATCTGAATTGCTTGAATTAAAATGTTTTTGACAATTAAACGTTATACTTATGCTAAAATGAAGTGTATAAAATAGAAATGTTTATTTGTATAAAAATCGATTCGGCATTAAAGAACCTACAAAGATTGATATGTCATAAAACAAACAAACAAACAAACAAACAAACAAATTATTCCCATTAGCATTCACTTATTTGATAATTTTTCACACCAGGGTTAGCTGATTGTTTTTAATTGCAGTTTGAACGTCAGCAAGTTTCCTGAAGTCTCCAGGACTCTTCTCAGTATTCTAGCCGATCTTTGGTTTGGTTTGGTTTTAACGGATCAACCATTGTAGGTTATTAATGACAAACCCATTTTTATACATATAAACAGTTCTAATTCAAAGAATTCAGTTTAGCATAAGTACAGAGTATCAATGTCAAAAAACAATTCCATTTCTAACAATTCAGTTTAGCAAACAAAAACGTTCAATTTCAAACAGTTCTGTTTGGCATAACTACACAGTCTCAATGTAAAACAAAAAAAAAACAAAAAAAAAAACAGGTCTATTTCAAACAAATATGTTTAGCATACAAAAACAGTTCCATTCCAAAAAATTCAGTTTAGCATAAGTATATACTTTACATGTATAAAAATAGTTCTATTTTAAACAATTCTGTTTGGCATAACTAAACAGTCTCAATGTCAAAAACAGTTCTATTTCAAACAATTCAGTTCAGCATACAAAAACAGTTCCATTCCCCAAAATCCAGTTTAGCATAAGTATATAGTTTCAATGTCTATATGTGTGTATGTGTGTGTGTGCGAGCACGCGCGTGTGTGTCTGTAAGATACATCTACGAAACAAAATAATCCACAAAGAATGTGACTAGATAGATAGATAGATAGATAGATATACGAGACTGAAGTTTACAATTACGTTGTCTGTTTCAGCATCCATTGTTTCTTCCCTCTTAAATCAATTTAGGGTTTTAATTAATCATTGGGAGTGGCAGTGTCTTTATTTAATCGTATGGTCTTTTTTAAAATGATTTTTGGTTTGTTTATTTTTCAATTGTTGATGTTGTGGATTGTCTAGATTGAGATGATGAGAGGTTTGATTGTTGCAGTCGTTTTTTAATTATTTTGGATTTGTGAGGAGGTTCGAATTGGGCTTGGATAGGCAGAATGTATTTTAGTTTTTCATTAATCACTTTGATTTTTTTTCCAGAATAATCTATTTTGGGAATTGTTTGACGGATCTGTCCCCTGTGTGATCTTCCCTTTTCGGTGTATTCGTATCTGACCGAAACACATGATACAACATAGCTGTTCACAAATAATTCATATTAAGAATAGTTAATTAAAACTATGATGTTTTACAAAGGATAATCATTATTAGTTGCTTGAGACCTTTGAATTGTTGACAAATTATTTGGATTAGATTATGATACTTGAAAGCATATAATTTTCTGCAAACAAGTAATTATCTTCAAGTAGAAGTCGTTACTTCAAACTATAAAATAAAAAATTAATCAAATTTTAGCATTAAATAACCCATAGAATATTGATATGCCGTAAAACAAATTGACCAAAATAACCACTTCTTCTTCTTCTTCTTCTTCTTCTTCTTCTTCTTCTTCTTCTTCTTCTTCTTCTTCTTCTTCTTCTTCATTTAACAATGTGCAAACAAATAATAAATATTCAACAACTTGGTTTAAATTGCAATACTTGTAACCATTTAACAGTATTCAAACAAATGAGCCCTAACTCGTTTAAAAATAATATTATCCGTATTCTATTCTCTTAGAAAAAAATGTATATAAGAGTGTGTGTGTGCGTGAACGTACTTTGGCATTAAATAACCCACAAGGGTTAATACGCCATAAAATACAGCCAGACATGATCAATCTATTTCCCTCTGTTCTTCTATTCAATTTAAATCAACCATTTACAAATGGATTATAATTTGGCATTAGATAACCCATTAAGAGATGATATGCCTTTAAACAAGCAAGCAGCAAGATTATGCATCCTATAAGATAAGGAGGGTAATAATCATTAATTTTGACATGGTCTTCCATGAAAACTTGGTGGGTGATTTGCCTTCATAGCTTTTCCTTCTCTTAGGCTGGTTGCCATACCAAGGCTACGGAGGTATTTACGCATAACATTTGTTCGAAGTAAAACGCAAACAACCAGGACCATTTCAACGATAACCATTGCAAAACACACACACACACACACACACACACACGTACACACACACACACACACACACACACACACGTACACACGTTTCCGGGTTGTAGAATACACTGACTGTATCACTTACTGAGGATTAAGATCCAAGCCCTTCAACAAACGCTATATTATATCACTAAACTTTTTGTGGTTTCAGTTCTATTGTTCCGGGTAGATTGCAGTGCCCCAATTATTGACATTACTTCCAGGCTTACTCTTTCTCCGTGTTATAGTACGTGTCACCATCCTATCTTAGGGAGACGAATATATATATATATATATATATATATATATAAAGTCAGGTTAACAACCTTAGTCGAGGGTGACCCGAAAGTTCTTTTTTCAAGAGTGCCCTCCCCTACACCGAAGTGTAGTAGAGCAAGGCAGAATCAAGTACCATTTTTTGAGTCTTTCGCAAGACTCGACGTGTGATTGAACCCCAGTCTCCCGGACCATTGGCGAAATTCGAATATTTTTATCTTACGGGGTCGAATAGATTCGTATTTGATAGGACCTTACGCAAAAAAAATCTCCTAAGCAACAACAACAAAAAAGGTATGATTGTTACGGCGCAAAATAGTTCTGGACGGGTTGATGTGCCGTTAAAATCCATCAATCAACTCCAATACACACACACACACACTCACCTCACATGTACACTTGGTTTTTATTGTTACAGTTTAAACAGAGACCTTTACTGTGAATGTGGAGGTGCGTATAATTTCAACAAATGACCGCAGTTCGTTAATTTGTCAATAAATCTGAGTTAAAAATATTCGCAGTGAAGAAGCGATTTTTTTTTCGACAGACAACAGGCATGCAAATTATTTGGTTGTATTTATATTACTCATCCCTAGAATTTTCTCAGTAAAATTCAATCTAAATTTCATGAAAACTGCTCTCTGTGATTATAATTTGTAAATCATTACTTAGATTTTATTCATATATATATATATATATATATATATATATATATATATATATATATATATATATATATATTAAAGTATATATATATTATATATATACTTTAAAATAGGAAGGTCCACGAAGAGATTTGTATTTTTTGATTTATTTATTTATTTTGTTCTTACATATGTGTATGTTTCCAGCTTGTTGCTTTCCTAAGTGAACATATGTGTCACAATCCCTTGTTAATGGGGTACTCAATGAAAGTTGAACTCACTCGTGTTTGCAATTTGAATGATTTTCGATTGGTCCATCGGGTTTTATATTGGAGTTATTCTCCCTTTTTCCTATGTGTTTTCTTTAGTCTGCTTTACCCCTTTTTGATATTTGATATGTTTGTCGTTGTGTGTGTATGTGGGGGGGTTCACTAACAGATTTTTTTCTTCTCTGTGTATGTATGAGTGTGTGTCTTGGGGACATTTTGTGTGTGGGGCTTTGTGGCTTTAATTTACTGGTAGATCCCCTCCCCGCTTTTGTGTATATGTATACACATGTCTATGTATATATATGTGTGTTTGTGTGTTTTCAGTTTGATTCTTTCGTCAGAGAACATGTCTGGCATAAGGTCTAGTTAATGTGTATTCAATAAGATTTTAATTTACTAGTGTTTGTAGTTTGAATGGTTTTTAATTACTTATATATATATATATATAATTTTAATATACATACCTTGAATACACGGGCTTAAACCAGTGCCAGTAGGTGTCGTCAGTGATGTTTTTAATCTTCTGGGTCATTGGGGAGTTTCGGGTCTTTCAATATCATACTCCCCTCACCAGAACGACCCCCTCAGAGATGATCAATTTCTGAGTCACCTACCGTATACAACGCTAGACAAACTTATGGCTTGGGCGGCTCAAAATAAATAATCCCTTAGACCAGGCCGAGCATTTGATTGGCTGTTGGAACCAGCCAATCGTACGTTCGGCCTATTCTATTTAAATGTGAGTTTGCGACTTTTCACTTTTTTAACAAAAAAATATTTTTGAGGATTATGATGTTTGGCGTGGAAGGTACGTTAATTTTTTTTCCGATTTAGCATTGTTTTAATTGCCATTTATCTCTCTCATCCATATTCCCCCCTCCTTTTTATTTTCCATATATTTCTTCTTTTCCCCCTCTTCCATTTTTTTCCGTACATATCTACATGGTTATGTTGTGTAAAAAAAAAAGAAAAGAAAAAAAAACAAACAAAAAAAAAGAAATTTTTAAATAGCATATGCACGAAGTAATAAAAAAAACATGTATATTAAAAGAATGTCGACACGTGAAATGATAAGCAGTATTACGTCGAACGTTTAAAATTTTTTGCATGTGCGCGTTTAAAATAAAAACCGCCTATCAAACCACGTATTAAAAGTATGTCAAATGAAAGGTATTCTGTAGACTTCCTTATAAATGCGTTTTAAAACCGTTTAAAATAATGTCTGCACCACATCGAAAAACAACATTGACTGTCTACATTAACAGACAAGTTAACTCTCAAAAGAATAGATTGGGCGTAATGGTTAAAGCGATGAACTGTGGAATCGTAGTAAGCGAGTTCGTACTCCAGTCGCGCTATTACGTTCACTTTCGGGCAAATACCCTTGGGAAAGGTATGAACCCCCTTATCCTCCCAGCTATGGGTTAAATAGTACCACTACTGTTCTTCTAGGAGAATGGCTTTGGCATTAAATAGCCTACAAAGGTTAATATGCCATTAAACAAAGAAACCAACCATCCATTAAATAGATTCGGGTGTTGTCATGAGTTTCATTAAGGTAAAATGATGACATGCTGAAAGTTGGGGACACGTGTGATGATCATGATGAGTTGACGCGATAAAGTTAGTGTGATGACATCACACAAATGATATACTGAATTTTAGAATATGTAAATATTAGTGAATTTTGAAAATTGTTCTGTTAAGGCAGTAGTCAATTGGGGTTAGACGTTGGTACGAATCGTTCCGGTCCGGGTGGGGGGTCTCTGTCAAGCTGAGGTTCGTATATAGACTCTCTCTCTCTCTCTCTCTCTCTCTCTCTACTTATACTAAACTGAATTGGCTAAATCAGAACTGTTTGACGAAACTGAATATGTTGTATAGCCATGACCAACTATACAAACACATAATACATATATATATATATGCATCTACATATGCATGCAGAACACAACAACGACACAATAATAATAATAACGAGCGACACAGTTCTTAGAAAAATAAACCTCTCACTTTATTTGAAAGGGTTGTGTGTGAGAGGGAGTTGGAGACCGAACAGAACTGCAACATATTGACCCCCACTCTATTGGCCATAACCGCGTTTCTTTCCCGTCCCCCATGGTGCTCAACCGGGGGCCTGGGGGCCCACTTTGCTGGGTGCTGGCTTTCTCTACCGCATCTTTTCACCATCCTGTCTTCACCGTGTTATATAATAGTTCAACCCCCACCTTCTTCTTGTGGGCGTCACAATTTGGCACTCATTCAACCTGTCCACGGTCAAGGCTATAATATCCTGATTATTCCCCGACCGGATGCACCTGTTATTTACACAGGTGCATTCCCTATTTTGACATCCAACCGGGTCGTAGGTCAATATACAACAAATAGCTTGAAATAGAAATGCTTTTTTACAACTAGATACTCCTCCTAAATTGATTTTTTTGAAATAGAACTAATTATTTATATAAGAATGGATTTGGCATAAAATAACCTACAAAGGTTGCTATGGTATAAAACCCAAACAACCAACCAAACAATCATTCACAATGGATTATTATTAGTCCTTCTTGGAAACCATACTGCGGTGAACAAATTCAGTTTATTTCATTGGAATACTTATTATTATTTAGAATATTTGGACTATTGATCACATCTCTATTGTTTTACACTCAACGTTTCGGCCGATATGTTCTTCAGCCTTCTTCTGTTGATTTATGTCAAACACGAAAGTCTGCACAGAATCTCGAAATGAACTGAACCCTCTTGTAATATTTTGACCTTCGACCCGGCCCAAAATGCCATTCATGGTGATGCACCGGAAGGAAGTGACACATCATAATGGCCAATAATCGAAAGAAATCGCGCAGGTGTGCTCGGCTGATAATATGGGACAAGGTGAAGGTCTCACTTCAGAGTGATGCACCGGAAGAGAGTGACCTGTGAGCTGCATGACCGTTATTTCCGCTCGATGACGATCACACAGGCCATTCCAAAGATAGCGGAAGAGACACATCCCGATCGCCAGATATCGGAAGAAATTGCTGAGCCGTGGAAGCGTGTCCATATCTCTACGTGGGAGTTTGAAGGTAATATAAGGCCGACGAATTGAACAGAAGCAGTTGGAGTTCCAGTCGGAGGAGAGAAATGTGGTAGGGAAAACCACACCAGGCCGAAGGGGCTTGGGGCCCTGATGAATTGGGGCCCAGAGAAGATGCTGATAAGATGCAGTAAAGGAAGCCATCACCCAGCAGAGTGGGCCTCGAGACCTCCGGTTGAGCATCAGGAGAACAAGGAAGACACAACGTGACGGCCATAAGAATGAGGGTCAAAATATTTTAGTTTCTGTTCGTTCTCTAGCTCCCTCTCATACGCAAACCTTGAGTCACCCTTTTCGAACCCTTGCAATAAAGTGAGAGGTAAATATTTTGTTAAAGACGTCTTCCTGCGTCTGATATTCATTGCGTCAGTAAGTATCCAGTATATATATGTATATTTCTGCATGAACATGTATATGAGAATGCAACACCTCTGATCCACAAGAGAACTGTTCCAATTCTGTGAATACTAACTGTGTACAAGTGTTAAGTTATAGTAAGGATTACTTGTTATTCTTACCTATTGGTAGGATTGAACCTGCAACCGCCAGATCGGTTCACTCTAAAGCATTTTACAACCAAACACCTAACCAACTGCGTCCTGTGTTCTTGCCGGCAATATTCTAAGTAAAAAGGATTATCAACCTTCATCTCAGAAATTTAGACAAATAGTAGGAATACTTGATAAATAGAATTATTATTGTTCGATAGAAATACTTGGAACCATTCAACTGTGTGAAAACAAAATGTTTAATATTAATTAGAGTTATGAGTGTTAGGAATACGGGTAGCCATTTAACTGTGTGAAAACAAAATGTTTAATATTAATTAGAGTTATGAGTGTTAGGAATACGGGTAGCCATTTAACTGTGTGAAAACAAAATGTTTAATATTAATTAGAGTTATGAGTGTTAGGAATACGGGTAGCCATTTAACTGTGTGAAAACAAATGTTTAATATTAATTAGAGTTATGAGTGTTAGGAATACGGGTAGCCATTTAACTGTGTGAAAACAAATGTTTAATATTAATTAGAGTTATGAGTGTTAGGAATACGGGTAGCCATTTAACTGTGTGAAAACAAATGTTTAATATTAATTAGAGTTATGAGTGTTAGGAATACGGGTAGCCATTTAACTGTGTGAAAACAAATGTTTAATATTAATTAGAGTTATGAGTGTTAGGAATACGGGTAGCCATTTAACTGTGTGAAAACAAATGTTTAATATTAATTAGAGTTATGAGTGTTAGGAATACGGGTAGCCATTTAACTGTGTGAAAACAAATGTTTAATATTAATTAGAGTTATGAGTGTTAGGAATACGGGTAGCCATTTAACTGTGTGAAAACAAATGTTTAATATTAATTAGAGTTATGAGTGTTAGGAATACGGGTAGCCATTTAACTGTGTGAAAACAAAATGTTTAATATTAATTAGAGTTATGAGTGTTAGGAATACGGGTAGCCATTTAAGTGTGTGAAAACAAAATGTTTAATATTAATTAGAGTTATGAGTGTTAGGAATACGGGTAGCCATTTAACTGCGTGAAAACAAAATGTTTAATATTAAATTGGATTATTGAAGTTAGATAGAAATACTTGAAAAAATTATTAATATTAGATAGAATCCTTAGTGTTAGGAATCCGGGTAACAATTTAACTGTGGGAAAACAAATATTTAGTATTAAAGGGGATTATTGGAGTTAGATAGGATTAATTCAAAGCATTTCACTGTGTGAAGACCAAATTATTAATATTAAATAGAATTATTTGTGTTAGGAATACTTGAAACAATTTAACTATGTGAAAACAAATGTTTAATATTAATAGGATTTTTGGAGTTAGATAGGGATACTTGAAACCAATTAAATGTGTGAAAACAAAATTATTCATATCTACCAACACCTCCGTTCGGGCAGGATATGACACAAGGTCAAATTTTAAGCAAGGTTTAACAGGTTTGAATTCAGAGTTTTCCTTATCCTAGACTAGTTGACTCACCAAGGCTGAAGAACCTCGTCTGCCCTACTATTTCCCCATAGCTGGAGGGAGAATAATTATTAATATCAAATAGAATTATTAATGTTGGGATTGCGGATAACCATTTAACTGTGTGCAAACAAATGTTTAGTATCAAACAGGATTAATGGAGTTAGATAGGAATACTTGAAACCATTTAACTGTGTAAAAATAAAATTATTCAATTTTAGACAGAATTATTAGTGTTATTAATACGGGTAACCATTAAACTGAGCAAAAACAAATGTTTAATATTAAGATTTTTTGGGTCAGATAAGAATACAGGAAACTTTTTAACTGTGTGCAAACAAATGAATAATATAAAATTGAATTATTGCCGTTCGACAAAATACTGAAAACCCTTTGCACCATTTTTCTGTGTTCCTCACTTGTCAATTCTTAGATTGATCCTGAATATACAACCTGGGGATCTGTGCATATATTTTCCCCTCCTGCTGCTGAGATTTTTTTTCTTCTTTTCTTGTTTTTACTTTCATTTTTTTTGTTGGTTTCTGTTTTCAATATCCCCAACTGCTTTTAATTTAGCTTATTTCCAAGCGTTCTGAGGTTTCCCTGATTTGGAAGGTCTATTGCTTCCGTTGTTACTCTTTTTCCATTTTTTATTATCAGCATGATACATTTTTAAATGTCGAATTCCATTCCTATATCCTGGTTGTATATTTCTGTTGTTTGTATAAGTGTTTCAAGGACTTAGACGCTAACTAAACGGCTGGAGAAAAAGATAGACGGCAATTACACAAAAATGCTGAACAAGTCACGGAGGTAACACCCAATAAAGCACCAACTATACGGCCACTTACCTCCCATCACGAAAACTATCCAAGTTAGACGAACCAGACATGCAGGACACTGCTGGAGAAGCAAGGACGAGGTCATAAGTGATGTGCTCCTATAGATCCCCTCATATGGCCGAACAAAAGCAGGATGGCCGGCTGTGTGAGGATACGGGATGTAGCCCTGAAGACCTGCCAGAGGCGATGAACGATAGGGAGGAGTGGCGAGAGAGGGTCAGCGATATCCATGCTGGCGGCACGACATGATGATGATGATATCCATATAAATAAGTTGGTTTATCTTTTCCTGTGATTTGTCAATTTGTGACCCCACTGGGCATTTCCTCTGTATATAAGAGTGTGTTATTGTCGCTATAACAAATAGAGCTAGTTTCCTAGGAAGATGCTTTTTTTTTTTTAATTTAGCCTCTGCTAGGGTTTGTTCTCCTGCTGATAATTCAACTTTCCATTTTCCAATTGCATTCCTGGTGAAGTTTCTGTCTTTAATGGCTATTTTATACATTTTCAGATATTCTTTTCCCCAAATTTTCTTGACAATATCGTCAGTCTCTTTTGTGATCTATCTCTGTTATGTCTACATCTTTTCCCTTTGTTTTTACTTCTTTGAGGATGGGTTAATCGATATGTTGTAGCTGATCTGTTCCCTTTGTTTATTTGTGGCATGCGTTCAGTTCTTCTGGTAACAGGCCGCGGCATACAAGCAAGTGATAGATTTTCCACATCTTAGGTAAATATATTATCGATATCTAGTTGCCAGGAATTGTTTATTTTTTATTTTATTTTTTGGGGTGTTTTCTTGATAAGGGTAGTTTTATTCTTCGTCTTTCATTTGGGTATTTTTATTTCTTGTAAGGTTTGTGAGGCAATCTGTCATACTTTGGTTTAATTTTTTTTAAAACCAGAATCCGTGTACGCCTGGCCCAGTCAGAAGAGGCTACAGAATACACCGACTGCATCTTTGCAGAGGGGTAAGACTCTCCCCACTGCCACAACGAATGTCCTGTATATGACACTAAACAACCTGATGGTGAACCTCCTGTAATACTGGAGATTTAGGGTATGCAGAGTACTCTTTCATTGCCATCATTCCCAGGTCTACTGCAGGCCAGAGTAGTAGCACTTGATAGGATCCAATCTATGGGTCAAATAGAGCTAAACTGTGTGCTAATACTAAACTGAATTGTTTGAAATAGAACTGTTTTAACATTTAAACTTCCTATTTATGTTAAACTGAATTGTTTAAAATAGAACTATTTTTAATTATATTTTAACTGTGTGTTGATAAAAACTGTACCTAGGCATATTTGAAGATAGGAAGATCTTGAAACGTGGAAACGTTTATCAAAATGACCTAATTCGGTGTTAAATGGCCCTAAAGTGTTAATACGTGTAAAACCAACCAACCAACCATGTACGCCATCATAGGCTTGTCTTTTTCAGTTTGTAATTTTATTGAGAGTTGCAATTCTTGAGTTCATGCATATGTCCTCTTATAAGCCTTCTTCAAGTTTTTGCAATTCTTTTTTTTTTTTTTTTTTTTTTTGGTTTGGTTTGGTTTGGTTTGGTTTCTTTGTTTGATAGCATATCAACCTTTTTAGGTTATTTAATGTCAAAGCCATTCTCATAGAAGAACAGTAGCTGGGAGGATAAGAAGGTTCATACCTTTCCCAATAGTTATTTGTCCGAAAGTGAACGTAATAGCGCGACTGGAGTTCGAACTCACTTACTATGATTTCGTAGTCCATCGCTTTAACCATTACACCACGAGAACACCCTCCCCTCCCCCTTTTTTCATGTTATTTATTCATCCGGTCTTTTAAGTTCTTTCTATTGCACTATCTTGCTCAAGAAAATTTTTTTGTTCCCTTTACATTCAGTTGTTCAATTTTCTGTATGATTTTTCCACTGATTTGTTAGAAAAAATTGTATTTTGTTAGAAGCTGTACTCGGCCACGCGTTGCTGTGGCTCAGGTTGTTTAAATGAAAAAAAAAAAAAGAAGGAAAATGCATGTTTCTAATATGTTTAATTTTCCTATAATTGGATAATCTACACGAATAAAAATGCAAATGCTTGTTACTAACCGATAATCTCCAGTTTTATACCATTCGAATTCAGGAGTGTTTTTATATACTTATTATCCAAGTATTGGAAAATTAAACATATTAGAAACATGCATTTTCTTCTTTTTTTCCATTTAAACAAACTGAGCCACAGAAACGCGTGGCCGGGTACAGCTAGTAAGTATATAAAAACACTCCTGAATTCGAATAAAATACTCTCTGAAGATTTTTAACCAATTAGTTGTATAAAACTGAAGATTATCGGCTAGTAACAAACATTTACATTTTTATTTACATAGAAGATGTTTGACCTTTAAGGAAAAAAATGTCATACTGAAAAAAGAAAATAAAATATTTAGTAAACTATTCGTTACTACTGAACCAACGAAATATGATTTAAGAAAGAAAACTTTTAAATGGATGTTTTTCGTTGAATTTAAACACAAAAAAATATTTTGTAAACAATTCTTTAGAATAAAAAAATTACTTACTACTGAACCAACGAAATATGGTTTAAGAAAGAAAACTTTTTAATAAATATCTTTCGTTGAATTTAAACACAAAAATATATTTTGTAAACAATTCGTTTGAATAAAAAAATTACCTACAACTCAACCAACGAAATATGGTTTAAAGTTTAGTGTCTCTATTTAAGTCAACCAAAAAAGAAAGTAAAGTGACTAAGCAAAAAAAAATAAATGAAATAAATAATAATTCACGGGTAAAATTCTTGGAAAATGGAAGTTACTTTTTCGTGTTTGGCTATTGTCGGAGAAAAATGACTTATTAAAAATATCTTTATAATTATTGTAATATTTTTGGATAATAAGTATATAAAAATACTCTTGAATTCGAATAAAATGCTCTCTGAAAATTTTTAACCAATTAGTTGTTTAAAACTGGAGATTATCGGTTAGTAACAAACATTTACATTTTTATTATATAGATTTGGGAAGGTCCTATTTGGCTTTGTACCGCTTGATTTTGTATCTTTTTGTGTCTCCTTTTTTCGCCATTTTTAAAAAACAAATTTTCAGATATATTGTCAGACTTGTTTCGTTTTTTCTTCCTATTGTGTCCTTGTATATTTTTTTTCTTTTGTTCGTACTTTTGCTTGTTCTCGTAGTTTTTTTAGTTGTACGTATAAAAGTATTTCCCTTTAAGCTTTCGAATTTCTATTGGTGATCTGTTGGTAGAAACCAATTTTGTTTCTGATTAGTTTTGTTCCTGCATAAATGAGAGGTTGCCCAGGGAACAAGGGATGAAGAATACACCGACTGCATCACATCCAATGGATAACCATCATCCTTGAAGGAGGGTCTCGGATATATGATAGTTAGGCTTCAGCTCTAGAAATTGGGAAATAGAGAACGTCACTTTATTGCCATTATTTCCTGGTCCACTCTGACCTGATTAGGTAGCATCTGTTCGGGTCACATCTATGGTTCAAAATGAACTGTTTAACCATTTAACAGTATGTAAACAAATGTTGAATTGAATTACTAGTGTTAGATAGCTATACTTGAAACCATTTAACAGTATGGAAGCAAATGATTAATACTAAATAGAATTATTCATGTTAGAAATACTTGAAACTATTTAATAGTGTGGAAACAAACGATTAATACAAAATAAATTATTCATGTTAGGAATACTTGAAACCATTTAACACTGTGGAAACAAATGGTTAATACTAAATAGAATTATTCTTGTTAGAAATACTTGAAACTAATTTACTGTATGAAAACATTTGGGCCTACATTTTTCTTATATATATAAACGGGATTTGGCTTTATATTGTGGGGTTTATGTGTCTGAGGAAGCAGGGGCTAAGGGCAAGGCTGTGTGGCCGTAAGATATCTGACTCCATATTTTAGTTATATTATTTTACCCCACGTTGACTAGCCGGCGCAATGCCTTCTCCAAAGAAAGTCCCAAAAGAATTATACAAAAAGGAAAGATAGAAAACAGATAAGAGACGAGGACGTTTCTTTTATCATCATCATCATCATCATCATCATCATCATCATCATCATGTCTTGCCGCTAGCACGGATATCCCTGACCCTCTGTCGCCACTTCTCCTTATCATTCATCGCCTCTGGCAGGTCTTCAGGGCTACATCCTGTATCCTCACATAGCTGCTGTATATATGTTCGAGCTGGTCGTCCTGCTTTTGCTTTGCCATATGCAGGGGTCCATAGGAGTACATCACTTATGATCTCGTCCTTGGTTCTCCAGCAGTCTCCTGCATGTCTGGTTCGTCTAGCTTGGATAGTTTTCGTGATGGGAGACAGGTGGCCGTATAGTTGGTGCTTTGTGGGGTGTTGCTGCCAGGACTTGTTCAATATTGCTCGCGCATAGAACCCAAAATCGACAACATCCTTAGGAAAAACCAAAATGGCTTCCGAAGAAATAGATCCACGACCTCACAAATATTGACCATCCGTAGAATCCTACGTACGGCAAAAAACCTTCGGGTAACATTACTATTTGTCGACTTTACCAAGGCCTTCGATTCCACTCACAGAGGGAAGATGGAACAAATCCTTCTAGCATACAGCCTACCAAAAGAAACCGTAGCAGCAATAACGATTCTCTACAGAACCAACAAAGTGAAAGTACGTTCACCGGATGGAGACACAGAATACTTCGACATTGTAGCAGTAGTTTCTTTAATACTTTCCTTTATTTACTGGGTTCAACGAGCATTCCATGTATGAGGGAGTTTTTCCAGAATACATTGAAATGATGAATCCTCCGGTTAAGGTGTCAGAATACGTTAAATCGTTTTCATGTATGTATGGTCCGCATTTGGTATTTCTGGCTTCCATAAGAATTAGTTTTCTTTTTGGTAGTTTGTCAAATTCCGGTAAAGAATTAGTTTATAGTTCGGTAGTGGGTCTTGTATATTTCAGCATAGTGCTGACCGATAGAGAGAGGGCTGCTACGAGGTGAAGGGACTAACCGACGCTACGTCCAAAGACGTAGGCGTGGTGCCCAGACACGACAGCAACGATGTTATCAGGACGCTGGTCTCTGCATGAAAGAGAAAGAATACTTTGCTCCCTTTGTCAAGAGGAAAGCCTTTTTTCTTTTACGCATGCGTCATCCCCTTTTCCTGTCATGGACCTCTGGGAGTTTTCTGCAAATTTAATAGTTTTCTTTTTATTTAATTTTTTTTAATCTAAATTTTGAATTTTTTAAATTTATTTATTCGTTCCCAACAATATAACCTACACAGATTCATATATCATAAAAACCCAACCAACAAATCATATATATATATATATATATATATATATATATGGAAAATGTTAGATTTTGGTGAATTTGAGAAGATAAATTAGTGTAATCGTGGATAAATTAGATACTTACAATGGATTTACTGGCAATATTTCCTTCTTTATTCACAGAACTTTCTTTTCATTCTGCAGACGTTCTCTGAATAAAGAACGAAATATTAACTGTAAACTCATTCTGTTTGATTTATCCAATTTTCCATTTATTTTTATCATATGTATATATATATATATATGTATATATACATATATAACTACATCAATATCTATATATATATATATATATATATATATATATATATATATTAACAGGATTTAGCGTTAAATACCCTACAAGGATTGATATGCCATAAGCCACGACTAACAAATAATGTGTATACATATATATATGTATATATATATAGGATTTGGCATTAAATGACCCACAAAAGCTGATATGTCTTAAAATCCAAACAACCAACCTCTCTAAAGTGTATTTAAATTAGACCATTTAGTTCAGTGATGTTATCCGTTAAATCTTTTAAATAATTTATTTACTTTTTCGATTTTTTTTTAAACTTTTATTTTCATTTCGTCGGGGTTCTTTTCATTGAATCTTTACACAGCTGTTATGGCGCTGGGATCCGTTAACGTTTGTTTTTGCACATTTTGTGTTTCATCTTTTTGTGCGGCACTTGTTACTCATTCTCCTCATGACTTACCTGTCGAAAGACTTCATTTATCGCGAGGTCAAAATGACCAGCCTTTCTTTAAAATCCTCCTTGCTTGTTCTGTAAGAATTTAATGTGCCCCATTGAATCTTAATAGCATTGCATTACACTTTGCTTGTCTTCTCTACAAAATTTTCCTCTTCTTCTTCTTCTTCTTCTTCTTCTTCTAATTATTATTATTATTATTATTACAAGTTTTTACCGCCAGCGTTAGTCTTTCACTTGAATCTGAATGACCGCAAATCTTCGCTAGTCTCCAGGACTCTTCTCAGTATTCTAGCCAATCTTAACAATGCTTCGGATTTGTCCTCTGGATTTCCAACTTTTCCAAACCCCTTTAAAGCTTTTTGGGAATCGTTCCAAGTACACCAATTACATCTGGTATCACCGTCACTTTCATGTTTCATAGCTTTTTTTATTTTTATAATTATCATTTAGTTTTTTCTTTCAGTTTCTTTTAGTCCTTCTTCGGGTTTCACGCAAGACATAAGATGAGGGAGGAAATGATTATACTTCTTCTGTGTATATATATTTTTTGCAGCTTCTTTTGGGGGATTTTTTTTTCAATCCTATTGATAGTACTCCTGTAGAGAGATAAGAAATTCGGCAAAGTCAATATTTTAGTATATCATATGGGCTAGGACTGCCAGATATTTTTTAACATGTTTATCTATCCCTTTCTTGATCATACCCAGAGTAACCACTGTTGCTGGTATAGTGGTTCTACATTTTTTCCTTTTTTATTTCCAGATCTTCGTATTTACATTTTCTTTGACTGATCTTTTATCGTCTATGGTCATTGATATATCAGATAGAAGGCTTGTTTTTTTTATAAGTGTTTAGCCAAAATATCTGGTTTGCTGCTCTTATTTTTCTCTTAGTTTGGATTGCAAAGACACAGAGAATAAAAGCCCCTTTGGCTTTTGTTATTGTTATTGGTTAGTGTTTATGCCATTTTTCATAATCTAATATTCTATAATATCTGTTTATTCATGTATTATTATCAATAATTATTAGAGTTTTTCACATCAGCGTTAGCTGATGGTCTTTCACTGGAGATTGAGTGACAGCAAGTCTCCTCAAGTCTCCAGGACTCTTCTCAGTATTCTGGCCGTCTTCAATAATGCTGTCGTTCGGATGGTCTCCACTCATCCACCAACTTCCAAGTCCTCCTGTCCCTTTAGTAATCCTTTAGTTACTGTTCCAAACGCACCAATTACAATTGGTATAATTGTCACCTGCATGTTCCACAGTTTTTTCAATTCCCTAGCAAGGTCGAGTAACTTATCCTTCTTTTCACATTCTTTATTCTGTGGTCAGCCGGGACAGCAAATTCGACAATTTTGTAAGTTCTCTTCTTTTTGTTGATTATTATTAGATCTGGTCTTCTGGCCGAGATTAGGTGATCCGTGTGTATGTCAAAGTCCCATCGGAGTTTATGTGTGTTATTTTCTAGGACAGGTGTTGGGTTGTGCATATACCATTTGTTCGTATGGTCAAATTTCAATTTCTTACACATCTCCCAGTGGATCACCTTGCCAACCTAATCGTGTCTAGTCTTATATTCCTTCTGCGCTAATTTGCTGCAGTCGTTTATTATGTGATTGATGATTTCATCTCTGTCACGCTTGCGAATTTTTCGCACCAGCGTAAGCTGGTCTTTTACTAGAGTATGAGTGACGGCAAGTCTCCCCAAGTCTACAGGACTCGTCTTAGTATTCAGGCCGATCTCAGCAATGCAGTCATTTGGTTGGTTTCGGCTCCTCCTTCAATTTTTAACTCTTCCAGCCCCTTATCAAACCTTTGAGGATCATTCGAAAATATAATTATTATTATTATTACTGTTGTTGTCGTTGCTGTTTATTTATCATTATAATTTTAATTTTTATAATTATATAAGTAAATGTTTATGCTTATTATAATTTTGAAATAAAAAAAAATTAAAACATATCACTACAATACGTATTCAGTAGCACTGTGGGATCAACGAGTTTTTTGGGTTGAGGAGACAAAAGAATATTTCTGTTGCCACTCAACCTCCTGTTATTCTCAATTGTTTCTTAAAATCAAAATGTGACAAACGTGTATCAGGTGGTTGCGAAACAATCGTAAGCCGTGTCTGTTGAAAACTTCCAAATGTTTTGAGGAGTTTGACTTTTTTCTTGTTTGGTTTTATGGCACATCAACCATTAAAGGCTTTATTTGTGTCTGCCTTCCACTAGACAGGACTTGACACAAGGTCAATGTCCTGAATGTAGGCTTAAAGTGGGGATTAGGGTAGAGGAAGGTCAGGCACAAGCCGAAGCTTTAAGCCTGCTGGACTTTGCTGGTCATCGACTCACTTGATGCAGCGTGAGCCTGATGAGCCTAGCTGGATATGGACCCAAACATGTGTCCAGGCACGGATGTCTGATTATAGCTTAAACTGGACAACGAAGTCCAGTGCTATACTTGCTGGTCAATGACCGCCGCATGCCCACCCAGCCAATAGAGGCTATTTTATGCTAAATCCATTTTTATACATTTAGACTCTTCTATATCAAACAATTCAATTTAGCACAAGTACTCAGTTCAAATGTTAAAAATAGTTCGATTTCAAACAATTCAGTTTAGCATAAGTACAGAGTTTTTTGTTTTCACATACTTGAATTTAAAAACAGTTCTCTTTCAAATAATTCAATTTAGCATAAGTAAGCATTTTAGGTCTATTTCACCCATAGATAGGAACCTATCAGGTGCTATCACTCTGGACCTTAGTAGACCTGGGAGCGATGACAGTAAAGGGGTACTCCGAATTCCCCAAAGCTACCGCATCACTGGAGCTGAACCATCAGATTATTTAATGTCATATTCAGGACATTGGTTGGGGGGAGACTAACCGTTCTGCAAAGATG